>APFE030048944.1:0-22352 GCA_000404065.3 Pinus taeda | reverse complement strand
TGAAGGATCTAGGGTTGATGCACTATTATTTGGGACTATAAGTATGGTAAGGGCCTGATTAGATTTATCTAGGTCAAGGAAAGTACGTGATCAAGATGTTAAAGAAGTTTGACATGATGAATTGCAAACCAATGACAACCCCAATGATCACAAATTTGAAAAGAATAAGAAATTCTGAATTGAGCCCTTTGGATCCTTTCGAGTATAGACAATCAATTGACTCCCTGATGTACTTGGTGAATACTCGACCAAACATATGCTTTGCAGTAAATGTTCTCATTCAATTCCAAGTGGATTCAAAACATTATCATTAAATAGAAACAACACATATTCTGAGATATTCACAAGGAACCATCCACTACTGCCTAAAATGCAATAAAAGAAGTGATGTCCACTTGATTGGATATACAGATTTCGACTAGGGAGGTAGTGATCAAGATGGAAGGAGAAGTATATGAGGGTGTTTCGGCTTGGGATCTTCCATGATCTCATGGATAAGCATAAAGCAAGATACAATTTCTTTTAGTAGTGCTAAGGCATAGTATATTGCAGCCTGTGAAGTAAGAAGAGAAGTGATCTAGTTGAGGAAGTTGTTATCTAACCTATTTGAAGGACCTATGGACCCTATAGTGATACATTGTGATAACACCAATTGTATTTGATTCTCTAAATACCTAGTGTTTCATGGAAAGACGAAGTATATCAACAAAAAGTATCACTACATTCGGAAGCTAGTCCAAGATGGTGTATTGCAGCTACAATATATCTCCATCGATGAGAAAGTAGCTAACATATTGAAAAACATATCTTCCTAGTAAGAAGATTGTGTATTTGAGAAGCAAGCTTGGTTTGGTTAATGTATCATCCCTAGTTGAGAGGGAGAGATAGGCACATCATTCTTGTCTTCACTTGGAAAGACATAATGGAGGATTGGGTAAGAAATCTGGCATATGATACTCTTTGAAGATGAGGTAGGGAATCCAAGATGAGAGTAATCGTGGACTGATATTCTTTAAGGAATAGTTATCCAAGATAAGAATAGTCCAAGGAAGTTCATACTTTGTGAACACACGGGTGGGGTATGTACCTTGAGAGATAATGATGATGGTGTCTATAAATGATTGGTTTCACCAACATTATGCTCTGACCTTGTTGAGAGATAGAGTTGTTAGTCAAGGCCTTTCTATATGATAATGTTGTTTGTTATGATGCTAAACATATAGGTTACCAATCTGACTCTTCTTATGAGATCTCTTCATATTGAGAATGTCCATGTACCATTTATGAATACCTCCATAGTTAAGAGGGAATGTTGAAAAATGTGTAACTAAGTTCGGTCTTCATAAATATGAAATTTACTTTTGATTCTTGTAAAATGTAAAATGAAAGAAAATTATTATTATTATTATTATTATAAGAGCATGGGTTTCATGCTCAAGGTCTTTTATTTTGAAGGTCAAGCACCCATTGAGTGCTTCTATAGTTTTTCCTAGGTCAAGAAGTCAAAATAGTCATTGTCATAAGTTGAAGACCCCTTCGGGCAAATTGTAACTTGTAAATAAAATTATTGTTGTCTTTAAAAGTGTCAAAATGCCCTCCAAGATCAAGTTGGCCTGGCAGATGGCAAGTTGGCCTAATTTGAGGAGTCGTCCACCTTTGAGAAGTCTATATAAAGGAGGAAAATTGACCTCCTTGGAGTACATTCATCTCTCACTCATAAAAGTGAAGGAAGTAGAGGAAGAAGGCAGCGAAGAAGGAAGAGGACAAAGAAGACTTGGTTTTGGGCTATTTCTCTCTCACATGTGCGAACGAAGGTTAGGGTTTATGAAGTAGATCTAGGATTTTCCTCTACAAGTTTGATCTTGAAGAAGAGAAGGCGAGAAAGTTAAATGAAGGTCACAAGAATCCATCCTCAAGCTCCAAAAGTCAGAAAAAGCCAAGCGAAGGTCTAAGGAAGTCCTGGGAGGCTAAAATAAGTTCACACATGTGGCAACAACAACTGCAGGAGGGCCAAAAATTTCAGGTCTGCAGTGGAGGCTGAAATTCTACAGTTGGAAGTCGAAGTTGTGCTACTGGAAGAGATTTGAATGGGTTTGACTTGAACAAGGAAAGCACATCATCTGGAAAGGTTGGACTTGGTCTTTGAGGGTATTGCTCTCTATGTTCTTGTTCTTCTTGTTTTTTGTAGTTGTTTGATGATACACAAACATAATAATAATAATAATAAGTGAAGCGAATAAGTAAGATAAGTAAAAAGACATCACAATCAATTATCAAAGAAAGAGAAATCACTCTAATCATTTCCCTCTAGATTTCTCAACACCTATCTTCAGTGAGAACTTGACATTAGAATTGGATCGTCACTTCTCATAGGAAGAGAGATCTTAGAAGGGGAAGGAAAAGGGGACTTCCATTGAGGATTGCTAAAGGCTCATTGTTCATAGCATCTTCCTTTGTGTCTCTTTGTAGACCTATTTGTCATCAGTTCATTGGAAATAAATGATTCATGCTTCTCATTTCTTGATCATGTCCATTTCTATTTGTGTTTGTCTCTTAGTTAGCTAAGTTGCATTGTATTTTCATGAATATTTACATTATGCTTCGTTTGTTTATAAATTTTAAATTAATCTATAAATACACTATATTTTCAAAATAAATATATAAAATGATGAAAAATAATCAATTAAAAATAATACATATGTTTATTTATATTATTTTATATATTTCTAAATTAAATATTTTTTAAAGTTATTAGAAACTTACCTAAGTAAATGCCTTAAAGATATTTGATTATAAATTTATTAAACAAGATTTAATTTGTTTTGTTGACCATTTTGTAACACATTATCTGCATATAAAATTAAAATATATAACTGTAGTTAAAATAAAAAGCTAAAATATATCATATTTGATTTTCAATATAAAACAAAAGTACATAACTCTTCATCGAAAAACAATGCTTCTAGATCAGGTGTACATAATACTTGTTATAATTTAATCTTTATTTAAATTAAAATTATATTCAATTGTGTTAATTATAACTTTCCCGAAACAAATTGGGAGAACTTTTTTGACGAGTGGAGTTGAATTTTGAATTTGAAAAAGTTGTTGAAGATATTTAGTTTTTATAAATTTCAAATATCCTTTGCCCTTTGGATTCTCGCTGTTCTGCGTGTGATAAAAAGCATTTCAATCACCTTCAACCGCTAAGTTAATTGATGAACAGAGATCCAAGGGATCCAAGGGTTACCACAGGATCCGACGGTGGAGAGATTTTGATCCTTAAAGCATTAAAGACGAACTTAGCTTTTGTATGCAATATATAATAACATATTTCCTCTCCCTGCAGTGCATTCTCGGCTCTCTGTGCTCTCTCTCTCTCGATGTTGTTGTGTGGTCTTTGGAGCTCTCCTCTTTGTTTTTCGGTTTATCTTTATGTTGCCTTCTGTTTATATGGGTTTGGAATGTTGTTTTGTTTGCCTTTATGTTGCCTTCTCTTTGTTTTTCGGTTTATCTTTATGTTTCCTTCTGTTTATATGGGTTTGGAATGTCGTTTTGTTTGCCTTTATGTTGCCTTCTGTTTATGTGGAAATGTTGTTTCAATTATTGTTATGTGCATGTCGGTGGATGTTCGTCTATGAGAAAGAGACAGATAACTCTCAGCTGAAGAGACTTTGATGGCGTAGCATTCTGTGAATTCATGGAGCCTGGAAGTGATCTACATCAGCGGTGATTGTAAGTGTGGACTGGAATTAAATTTGATTTCAATTTAAGGAGGGAGGAAGATCAAGCTGAAGATACTTTGATGGCGTAGTATTCTGTGAATTTGTGTCAATAATATTGAAATATTGATTGTAAGTGTGGATTGGAATTAAATTTGATTTCAATCTAGAGAGGGAGGAAGATCAAGTAGGATATTATGTGGATTTCTTTCTAGAGAGGGAGGAAGATCACATTAGTTATACTGATCTTTGCGTTTCTTTTCCTTTCTTTCTTTGATTGCAATTTGCCAATCAAGATCATACAAGGAAATAAGTTTTGAATTCGATCTTGTGATTTCCGACAGGCCAAACAGCTTACGATGGATGAAATAACTGGAATTGCTGTTGGATTTCCCTTGAAGTTTTACTTCAGGTACAATGTTTCCTCTGGCTTTGAGAAGTAATAGATCTGTTTATGTTTTCTTGGCTGTATAAACAATCCTTTTATGTTTTCTTGGCTCTGGTTTCGAGAAAGAAAGAACATATCTATTTCAATTTAACGAGTGAGGAAGATGAAGCCAAATATATAGTTGTATTACATATTATATATTTATCTCTGCGTTTCTTTCCCTTTCTTACTTTGATTGCAATGGTTTCGAGAAAGAAAGAACATATCTATTTCAATTTAACGAGGGAGGAAGATCAAGCCAAATATATAATCCTTTTATGTTTTCTTGGCTGTATAAACAATCCTTTTATGTTTTCTTGCCTCTGGTTTCGAGAAAGAAAGAACATATCTATTTCAATTTAACGAGTGAGGAAGATCAAGCCAAATATATAGTTGTATTACATATTATATATTTATCTCTGCGTTTCTTTCCCTTTCTTACTTTGATTGCAATGGTTTCGAGAAAGAAAGAACATATCTATTTCAATTTAACGAGGGAGGAAGATCAAGCCAAATATATAATCCTTTTATGTTTTCTTGGCTGTATAAACAATCCTTTTATGTTTTCTTGCCTCTGGTTTCGAGAAAGAAAGAACATATCTATTTCAATTTAACGAGTGAGGAAGATCAAGCCAAATATATAGTTGTATTACATATTATATATTTATCTCTGCGTTTCTTTCCCTTTCTTACTTTGATTGCAATGGTTTCGAGAAAGAAAGAACATATCTATTTCAATTTAACGAGGGAGGAAGATCAAGCCAAATATATAGTTGTATTACATATTATATATTTATCTCTACGTTTCTTTCCCTTTCTTAATTTGATTGCTATTTGCCAAGATCTTGCAAGAAAAAAAGTTTTGACTTCGATCCTGTGATTTCCGACAGGCCAAACAAGTTACGATGGAAGCAGGGGCTGCGATGGAACAATTGGAATTGGTGTTGGATTTCCCTTGATGTTCTACTTCAGGTACAATGTTTCCTCTGGCTTTGAGACGTAATAAGTTGGATTTCCCTTGATGTTCTAATTCAGGTACAATGTTTCCTCTGGCTTTGAGAAGTAATAGATTTGTTTATGTTTGCTTGGCTGTATCAGTATGTACAATCCTTTATGCGTTATTGCCTCTCTGGTTTCTAGAAAGAACGAACATATTTATTTACTTCCTGGTTTTTTTTGGTTTCAATAAATAAAGAAACAGATTAAATTTGTTGAAGTTTTCGGACTGTAAATGTAAATTAATTCGTCTGGTTCATATTCTTAGAAAGACGAAAAATGAGTAAATGAAATCCATGTATCATGCCTATCTGTGTGCTTTGAATTTGAGCTGCCCTGTTTGCACCTCATTTCTTTCTCTCTGATCACTCTTGAAATCCTTCACTTTATAACTTTGATTATTTTACTTTTTTAAATCCCTAGCTCAAGGTATTCTGGAAAGAGAAAGAGAAATCGTAATCGATTCTTTACGTTTTCCCGCTTAGAAATAACCCTTCATGTTTTCTTTCGTTTCGTATGGTTAGATTCTTTACGTTTTCCCGCTTAGAAATAAGCCTTCATGTTTTCTTTCGTATGGTTTAGATTCTCTGAGTTCGAGAAAGGATGGATCACATTACTTTCATTTTTTTGGTTTTCTTTATTATTTTAATTTTTTTTTCCCAGAAAAATAGATAGTTTCAATTTGTCCATCCCGAGTTTGAGTTTTGAAGATGGGTTAAAAATAGTAATAGAATTTTTTAATTTTATTTTAATATATTTGATAATTTTATTTTGGTTTTCCAATTATTTTTAAGCCAGTTGCTCATCATAAATTTTATTTCCCCATAATTGTAATGGTTTAAAACAGTTTTATACATGTTGCCAAATACATTAAGTTTAATTTCTATATAATAAGTTGGTCATATACAAATTTAGAATTTGGGTCATTCAATAATAAAGGAAGTTTAATTTCTATATAATAAGTTGGTCATATACAAATTTAGAATTTGGGTCATTCAATAATAAAGGAAGGGAAAAAATTATTCTTATGGATTATTTTCAAGAGTATCACCATATAAATAAAGTATTTTCTAATTTCATTAACCGTATTTATGGTATAAAATAATCTATTCAATTTAACCAATTCTTATACTGGATTACTATTGAACACAATAATTTTTTTCTACAATATTAATATTCCTAATTAACCATTAATATTAATATTAATATTCCGGGTTGTTATTGCAATCTCCGTTCCATGTGTACCGCTCTCCGCGTTGACATTTTACCACCATATAACCTCAGCTCCGGTAACTCTCAAGATTAGCACAAGTACCACACAACCCGCCAATAAAAAAGGGCCAGGCTTGAACACTCGGAAGGCAATTGGAGTTGCCACCTAGTTTTCGGAGACACTAAAAAGTTAAAAACTAAGATGGGAAAAGTGATTAAAGATAGGCCACAAGTTAATTGAGAGTAATCTTGTTTTTAATGTCTTGCGATTCTTAAGATTTATGCGTGGCTTTGGTTAGGGTCATTACCACAAAGATAGATTAACAAGCAAATTAAATTTAGTTACAGTGGAATAAATTCTGGCACAGCAAGTGTCGCTTCTATTGGCCAATTGCATGATAGTTTTAAAGTTAGTGATCTCGTAAGTTGGCACTACATGGGGCACTTACATGGATCGTGCCTTGTACTGAAAAATGATCAAGTCAAACGATTATTGTCCTAACAGTGCTCTAAAGAATGGTATGATACATTGCTAGAACATGGTTCAAATTCAGTACTATGTTTTGTGATTCTAGTGGATGGGCACCTTGATATGAATGCAAGCTAGTTCTGGAAATGTAAAAAATACAAGACGACTGTAATGGAATTAGTTATTTCAACCCTCGGTCATTTTGTCACTTTAGATTTGGCTTCAGCGTGAAAAAAAGTACATGCTCTTAATACTTTCGACTAAAAGCAATCTTAAGCTTGAACAGAATCCTGAATTAGTAGGAGTTCTCTCATGGATTAAGCTTCCAACCATTCAATCACCTCCTACGAGCTCCTGAATTCGATATCCGCTGTGGTGCTTGTCCTGCAGCCTGCTCCTCTGGCATATTCATTGCCTGGGTTACGGCATTCATAACAATCAAACCCAATGGAACAAGGTACATCCACTGCAAGAAACATTCTGAAGTGTTAACCATACAGCAGATCTAAATATCTCCATCCATTTACTGCAGCTACACAAATATGAACTTGACAGTTTTATTTAGACATTCATTATGTTTAGAACGAAAATAGAATTGATATAGCAATATAGGGCAAGCCACTTACATATTTGGCCCAGAATGACCTCTCTGGGGGTTTGATGGTTTCATCCAGTTCAATTGTCCTTTTGACTCCTAGAATATCTTCAGTCATTGGAGGCAGCCTACAACCCAAAAAGGACCATGCTTTAAGGTTACTGCAGCCAAAGAATCATGCTCTCTAAAGCCAGAAAAATTTTCTCTGGCAGAATATCTACTCTGAAATTAGTAAATTTGAAGTTATATTTATTCACAAGGTACATGTTTCCCAATCTCAACATTTTTTATCTGACAAGTCATTTCATATAAAACCATGCATAATTCTCCAAATAGTTGGAAAATCCTAACAAACCTCCAATCATAACTCCCACTATAAAAAAGTTATCATGTTTCAGTCAAAATCAGAAGGAACAAAAGCCTAAACATCTAGATTATAAACTACCTTGAAGACTGTTCACTGCTTTTCAATAGTGTCTTTGAATTGAAGGACCAAGAAATAAAGCATATATTTTGCAGCAACAAAAATGACAGCGTATATTTTGATCTTCATTTTCAATCGAAGAAAAACAATAGTATTTACGGTCCACATAAATTCTCCAACTTACCATCCATAACATCTATGTGCCCTGCCTTTTTCCAGAACACAATTTAAAATTTGATTTTACTGGTTAAAACAATACGTACATTTGTATTAATCTGCATGTAGCTTCCCCTCCCAGGTAAGCTATGTAAACTGGTTCAGATGATAACGAATTTGCTGAAAAGCTAAGAGGGATAGAAACAGACAAATGTCTTTGTTGGCATTGAACTTATATATTCGATCCAAGAATCAGGGAGGTTTAGAAAATGCGTGACCCTTAAAATATTTGACCCTTCCACCAAAGGAAAGCTACTTGCAATAAAAATGGACTTTGAGACACATTGAAGCTAACAAACCTACGTATTTGTTTGTAAGATATGATACAGAAAGTGGACGGACCTGGGGGGCTCTGGGATACTATCATACTATGAGACATGAAGAATATTAATACAAGCAGCGAACAATTTCAAAGTCGAAACCTTTTATGTCCTACATAGAATTTAGAAAGCCTGGCAAGAGGAAGGGATCTTTCTAAAGTGAGATAGATCTTTCTAAAGTCCTTTGATTGCAATGGTTTCGAGAAAGAAAGAACATATCTATTTCAATTTAACGAGGGAGGAAGATCAAGCCAAATATATAGTTGTATTACATATTATATATTTATCTCTACGTTTCTTTCCCTTTCTTAATTTGATTGCAATTTGCCAAGATCTTGCAAGAAAAAAAGTTTTGACTTCGATCCTGTGATTTCCGACAGGCCAAACAAGTTACGATGGAAGCAGGGGCTGCGATGGAACAATTGGAATTGGTGTTGGATTTCCCTTGATGTTCTACTTCAGGTACAATGTTTCCTCTGGCTTTGAGACGTAATAAGTTGGATTTCCCTTGATGTTCTAATTCAGGTACAATGTTTCCTCTGGCTTTGGCTTTGAGAAGTAATAGATTTGTTTATGTTTGCTTGGCTGTATCAGTATGTACAATCCTTTATGCGTTATTGCCTCTCTGGTTTCTAGAAAGAACGAACATATTTATTTACTTCCTGGTTTTTTTTGGTTTCAATAAATAAAGAAACAGATTAAATTTGTTGAAGTTTTCGGACTGTAAATGTAAATTAATTCGTCTGGTTCATATTCTTAGAAAGACGAAAAATGAATAAATGAAATCCATGTATCATGCCTATCTGTGTGCTTTGAATTTGAGCTGCCCTGTTTGCACCTCATTTCTTTCTCTCTGATCACTCTTGAAATCCTTCACTTTATAATTTTGATTATTTTACTTTTTTAAATCCCTAGCTCAAGGTATTCTGGAAAGAGAAAGAGAAATCGTAATCGATTCTTTAAGTTTTCCCGCTTAGAAATAACCCTTCATGTTTTCTTTCGTTTCGTATGGTTAGATTCTTTACGTTTTCCCGCTTAGAAATAACCCTTCATGTTTTCTTTCTTTCGTATGGTTTAGATTCTCTGAGTTCGAGAAAGGATGGATCACATTACTTTCATTTTTTTGGTTTTCTTTATTATTTTAATTTTTTTTTTCCCAGAAAAATAGATAGTTTCAATTTGTCCATCCCGAGTTTGAGTTTTGAAGATGGGTTAAAAATAGTAATAATAAACCATTTTCTAATTTTATTTTAATATATTTGATAATTTTATTTTAGTTTTCCAATTATTTTTAAGCTAGTTGCTCATCATAAATTTTATTTTTATTTCCCCATAATTGTAATGGTTTAAAACAGTTTTATACATGTTGCCAAATACATTAAGTTTAATTTCTATATAATAAGTTGGTCATATACAAATTTAGAATTTGGGTCATTCAATAATAAAGGAAGTTTAATTTCTATATAATAAGTTGGTCATATACAAATTTAGAATTTGGGTCATTCAATAATAAAGGAAGGGAGAAAATTATTCTTATGGATTATTTTCAAGAGTATCACCATATAAATAAAGTGTTTTCTAATTTCATTAACCGTATTTATGGTATAAAATAATCTATTCAATTTAACCAATTCTTATACTGGATTACTATTGAACACAATAATTTTTTTCTACAATATTAATATTTTTTAAAATTTCTCTTTAGACATTAACTCATATAAATAAAGTGTTTTCTAATCTCATTAACCGTATTTGTGGTGTAAAATAATGTATTCAATTCAACCAATTCTTATACTGGATTACCATTGAACACAGTAATTTTTTATACAATATTAATATTTAAAAAAAATAGACATTAAATTTCTATGAAATGTTTAGATTTCTCTACATTAAATGCCTTTTTGCTTCATATTTATTCCTTGTATTTTTTGCACAAAGGATATATATCTTTAATGTAGTTGATCCAACCAAAGTTGAGTTGGGATTTTCAGAACATTTTGGATTCAATTACAGTTATATCTAAAAATTATCACTTTTCTAGGGTTTTTCACCATAGATTTTTGTTTTGATGAAGACCCAGAAAATATATATATATATATAGATATATATAGACAACATAAATCTAAGAATTAGGATTATCTCAACATAAATCTAAGAATTAGGATTATCTGTGACCCTTTTTATTTAGTAATTACCATTGAATACAATTTCTTGATACCACTTTAAACATAATTATGTGAATCTTGATAATACAATTTCTTGATACCACTTTAAACATAATAATTATGTGGATCTTGATGCCAAACTGCAGAGACCTACCATCATATTTCACTTGCATTTCATTAGTTTATATGGTTGGTTTTTCATTAATAGTTTATATGTTTGATTTTATTTTAGTTGTGAAGTCTTTTTTTGTAATTGTTGGATTTTATGTGAATTTTCTCATGTGATACATTCAAATGGCTTGAAGATCAAGATTTAATTGTGAAAGTGATGGTATAGCTTACAACCCTTTGTGTAGATTCTGTAGATGCATGTTTTTATTTAAACTTTTTGAAAAGTCTTTAAAAAAACCTAGTTTCTAATTTTAAAATATAATCTAAAGTATGGGTAGAAAACAAGGGAAAAAAACTAAATAAATTTCAAGTTAATTTGAAACCTTAACATTAAGTATCATAGAGGATTCTATAATAAAGCTTCACTAGGACAAACAGTTTCTCATTTTAAAATATATTCCAAGTAAAGCTTAACACATAAATATGTTGATCAAAACAAATCAAACTTACGACACACATAAATAAATTGATTAAAACAAATGCAACTTATGAGGAATGTAATGAAGGGTATATATATATGCAGCATTTACAATTTTTTTCTCAGTAACAATGAAATGGAATGTGTTACAATTTTTTGTTTTTATTTAATTTTATTATCATGTGAAATATAGAATATAAAGAAAATATAAAATCATTTCATTTTTAAAAAAAATGTTTATATTTTGTTAGTTACTTTTTGTTTTAAAATATATTTATGTACTCTAGAATCATTATATATTATTTTTAAATGAAGAACCATTAAATATTTTTTGTTTTCTTTATATTAGATAATGTTGGAAATCCTTCCAGTAAATAAAAATCCTTCCAGTAAAAAATCTACAAAAAATTTTCTTAATAATTTATGAGTACGTAATATGTTTCAACTCCATTTATGAGTACATAATATGTTTCAACTCCAACTGGAAGGATGCTCCAACTTTCCCTAACATCACCCTGCCACCCTAAAGTGTTTTCATGCTACAACTTCAAGGTTATGTCAATCACCTGCCTTGCACCACCCAACCACCTTGAAAATGATAATAGAATATGCAAACAACTGTTGGCTCCCGTACCAAGGATAATAGCTCACTTACAAAATCAAACTTCTGCAAAACAATACCAAACCAGACTACTTCAACAGTAAAACCCATACTACTACCCAAACCATACTTATAAAATTTTCTGCAAAGTGATGTGACTAGTAGACTGAATAAGAGTTCATGTACTTCTCATGCCTTCTGAAGTTAACTAAAGATGTTGCCAATGCAATTCTGGTCAAGCTGAATTGTTCCACCAATGATCAAACTTGTAAGGCAAGTTCCACCAATGATCAAACTTGTAAGGCAAACAATCATCAATTACAAACCCTTTGAATAGTGCTTTCAATGATATTACAAACCCTTTGAATAGTGCTTTCAATGATATTACAAGAACTAGATTAAAACCACATGTACGTTGATCCAAGCATAAGTGTTGAATTAACTCTTAAATCACTGGTTAGGGCATGAGAATACTTGCTTGAAATTTCACACTAGATCAGCTTTGAAACAGTGACAAAATTCAGCCAATTAAAGTTCAGTAATTAAAATAGAGGGAACCTCCAGATCCGTCTTAAATTCTGCTTAATGACCATTGTAAGAAACTATTTTTGTGCAGAAGGCGGCTTAAAAAAATGCATTCAAACAACCTCTGCCTTAACTTGGTTTTCAACTTCCATAAAGTATACAAGGCTCGAAGGGGATTTAAGAGACGACCCAATTCATGGTTATAACTTTGGAAAATATTGCACTTTAGAAGAGTGCGGATGGCACCAATTGATCATCAAGAAGTCATGGGCCAACATTTCTCTAGAACTCAGATTGATCACATATTTGTAGCCCACCTATATACCCTTCAAACGAAGCTCGGGTCTTCACTGAATTGAGCCCTAAATAGTGTCGAATTGTTAGGCCAACATTTCTCTATAACTCAAATTGATCACATATTTGTATCCGACCTATATCCCCTTCAAACAAAGCTTGGGTCTTCACTGAATTGAGCCCTAAATAGTGTCGAATTGTTATCACATAAGTGCCTCAGAGGCTCGGATTCTTACCACTCTATTCCAAGACGATTGAATAAATGACCTTCGAGAGTGGCGGAATGTCCCTTAACCAACAACAAAGCTTTGAAGGTATACTATTCTTGGATTGCTTTAGAGCCAGACAGCGAATCCCTTTCAGACATGCGGATTTCTATGAGTTTTGCAATGGGATTTTTATAAGCTACAATTAGGTTCGGTGCAAGAACATGGCCGGATTTAGCTTTTAAACATCTGAGGTCAAACTTACACCACAAAAACTCTGAATTTTACCCAAAATCAAAAGAGCCATTCCACCTGCAACAGAGAAGGAACCCAACGTATACCCATGGTAGACAGATAAACGTTAAGCCCAAACCAAACTCAGAACTTCGACCACTCCTTAAGATATGCTTCGACTACTCCTGGCCGCAAGGATTTCTAAACTTTAGATCTGTGTTTGATGAGGAAAATAATAGCCCTTAAAGTTTTTTAGAAGACATTATTGAGGGAGCTGACTAGCAATTTTCGAAGGGAAAATAAAATTAAAATTAAAATTATTTTTTCATTTGGGACAAAAAAATTAAATGAGGCCAACTTTTAATTTTAAAATTAAAATTCTTTTGGAGCTAAAATTATTCTTAACTTTAGATTGACTTTAATGAAGATGGAAAATGGAATTCAAATTTCAAATTTCATAGTTTGGAGCAAACATTAATTTAATAAATTTGTTTTAAGCCCACAAATCAATAATAAGTTGTCATGTCACCTTAATTCGGGTTTTGACCTTCAAGATGGGGGCTTCATCTCTTACACTTTGTAGCTCTCATGACGTATCATATATCATCGAAATTAGCATATCATATACGGTTGGAATTAGCAAGATGGGGGCTTGATCTCTTACACTTTTTAGTTCTCGTGACGTATCATATACCGTCAAAATTAGCATATCATATACCGTCGAAATTAGCAAGACGAGGAGAATCCAATAAAGGTGGTCTTGTTTAAAAAAACCATGAATTGCCATGCATTTTAGTCAACAAAGGCTGGGAATATTCTAGTGTTGCTTGGTTGACATCAATGACAACCAAAATTTAATAGATAACATTGTTTGTATTCTTTATATATTGATAAAAGTTATTTTTATAATATTATTTTTGTGATAATGTTTTTAAAAGAAATTTAAATGAGTAGATACTTTTCCATTAATTTAAGTCATAATTTTTTTTAAATTTATTTAGCTATAATTTTTTAAGTTTAAAAAGAAATATATTTCTAGAGACTTATGTTATCCATAATGTTTAAGAAAACTTTTCTGATTGAGATAGGCCCCAAAAATCCTATGTGATCTCAATCCGAAAAAATTCTCTAAGAAATATATTATTAATTTTTTATATAACCATTTAATATTTTTTAAATACTTTTTATTAAATTTTTTATTTAAAATAATAAAATAATTATTAAATGCATGCAAATTTTACCTTCAAATTAATTTATTTTTCTTTTTTTATGAAAGGGATCTCACTCTCTTCCATGAGATCCCATCCATCCAAAAATAAAAAGGTGATTTTTCTATTTCTCCTTCTTTTTCCTTTATCCATAAATTCATCACATAAACCCATATATTCATGACACAAACCCAAAAACATTAAATAAGAATCACAAACCCAAAAACATTAAATAAGAATCTGTTAGTTGGAAGAAGTGATGTATTTTTCGGTGATAGGGTTCAAATAAATTACTTATTGTGAAATTAAGTAGATGCGCTTCATCTTGGACTATATGTATACAATCTGACACATAATTTTGTTTTAAGATCACATTCGTGTCAGGAATACATTTGATAAATTTCATTTGGAGAATCTCTTATATAAATTATATATAGCTTTTTCTGACCTGGAAAAAAAGTTGCATTGGGAGAATGTAAAAAAACTCAACAACAATTCGTTTATTCGTTTATTGTATTAGAGATTCACGTGATTTCCATTTTTTATGACAAAAACTAGTACTAAGAGTGATTTAAAATCATGTAATTTGTCAAACATTCGGCACAATCTAAAAAGTATGTTTTCCATACAATTCTTTTAGGAAAAAAAGGCCATCCTACTCTAAGCCTCTTTCAATGATTGGTATTGAATTCTATCAATCATACTTTTTAAGAAATTGTCGGTCTTTAAGAGCTACAATTAGGTTCGGTGCAAGAACATGGCCGGATTTAGCTTAAACATCTGAGGTCAAACTTACACCACAAAAACTCTGAATTTTACCCAAAATCAAAAGAGCCATTCCACCTGCAACAGAGAAGGAACCCAACGTATACCCATGGTAGACAGATAAACGTTAAGCCCAAACCAAACTCAGAACTTCGACCACTCCTTAAGATATGCTTCGACTACTCCTGGCCGCAAGGATTTCTAAACTTTAGATCCGTGTTTGATGAGGAAAATAATAGCCCTTAAAGTTTTTTAGAAGACATTATTGAGGGAGCTGACTAGCAATTTTCGAAGGGAAAATAAAATTAAAATTAAAATTATTTTTTTCATTTGGGACCAAAAAACTAAATGAGGCGAACTTGACTTAGAAGGCTATTTTGAATTTTAAAATTCAAATTCTTTTGGAGCCAAAATAATTCTTAACCTTAGGTTGACTTTAATGAAGGATGGAAAATGGAATTCAAATTTCAAATCTCATAGTTTGGAGCAAACATTAATTTAATAAATTTCTTTTAAGCCCACGAATCAATAATAAGTTGTCATGTCACCTTATTTCGGGTTTTGACCTTCAAAATGGGGGCTTCATCTCTTACACTTTGTAGCTCTCGTGGCATATAATATACTGTCGAAATTATCATATCATATATCGTCGGAATTAGCAAGATGGAGGCTTCATCTCTTACACTTTGTAGCTCTCGTGACGTATCATATACCGTCGGAATTAGCAAGACGAAGAGAATCAAATAAAGGTGGTCTTGTTTCAAAAAACCATGAATTGCCATGTCATTTTAGTCAACAAAGGCGGGGAATATTCTAGTGTTGCTTGGGTTGACATCAATGACAACCAAAATTCAATAGATAACATTGTTTGTATTCTTTATATATTGATAAAAGTTATTTTTATAATATTATTTTTGTAATAATGTTTTTAAAAGAAATTAAAATAAGTAGATACTTTTCCATTAATTTAAGTCATAATTTTTTTTTTTAATTTATTTAGCTATAATTTATTAAGTTTAAAAAGAAATATATTTTTGAAGACTTATGTGATCCATAATGTTTAGAGAGAGAACTTTTCTGATTGAGATAGGCCCCAAAAATCCTATGAGATCTCAATCCGAAAAAATTCTCTAAGAAATATATTATTAATTTTTTATATAACCATTTAATATTTTTTAAATACTTGTTATTAAATTTTTTATTTAAAATAATAAAATGAATTATTAAATGCATGCAAATTTTACCTTCAAATTAATTTATTTTTCTTTTTCATGAATTTTCATTATTTTTACCAACCTTGCTTCTGGTTGCTCACTCTCTTCCATGAGATCTCATCCATCCAAAAATAAAAAGGTGCTTTTTCTATTTCTCCTTCTTTTTCCTTTATCCATAAATTCATGACATAAACCCATATATTCATGACACAAACCCAAAAACATTAAATAAGAATCTGTTAGTTGGAATCTGTTAGTTGGAATAGAAGTGATGTATTTTTCGGTGATAGGGTTCAAATAAATTACTTATTGTGAAATTAAGTAGATGCGCTTCATCTTGGACTATATGTATACACTCTAAAACATAATTTTGTTTTAAGATCACATTCGTGTCAGGAATACATTTGATAAGTTGCATTTGGAGAATGTAAAAAAGCTCAACAACAATTCGTTTATTGTATTAGAGATTCACGTGATTTTCATTTTTTATGACAAAAACTAGTACTAAGAGTTATTTAAAATTATGTAATTTGTCAAACATTCGGCACAATCTAAAAAGTATGATTTCCATACAATTCTTTTAGGAAAAAAAGGCCATCCTACTCTAAGTCTCTTTCAATGATTGGTACTCTTTCAATGATTGGTATTGAATTCTATCAATCATATTTTTTAAGAAATTGTCGGTCTTTATGAAAATACTCAAACATCTCTAGGTAACGATTTCGTCAATATTCCATCTTGTTTCATTATTTTGATTTCCTCTCATATTAGCGTATTTACTTATCCATTTTTTATTATTCAATTATTACACACTTGCTATTTTGGATCTTTCTACATTATATGCCCATTTCCCTAGCTTCTAGCCACCTCAAATTTATACTTTACATTCTCTATTCAGCTAAGGATTTGATTCGATGAGGCAAACATGTTAAGAACAGTTGGGAGTTGGAATTCTGCTCTCTTGATTTTCTCATCCAACCATGGTAAAGCTATGACGAGACATTAACTATCATGAGACATCATTTCCAGCCCTTTTGATAGTAATGATTTTCTTAAAAAAGAAACATCACAAAAGAAAAATTATATAATATCCAAATCTTTGTTCTATAAATTTATTCTTCAAATATTTGTGAAAAAATCAACCTCAGCAGAATGACTTCCTCGACTCACTTCTCACCAAAACAATATTCATTAACATCCACTATCCCATTCAAAATTCATTTTCCTCATCCAATTAACTTCGCACAATGACTTACTCAGCTAACTTCTAACCAAGGAAATATTCATAATTATCCAATATCCCATTCAAAACTCATTATCCTCACGCGGTAAACTTCTGCAAATATAGTGCATACAACTCTAGCTGCTGCTCGGGCAAGTTACTTATATTTTATAATATGGATCATAAATATTACTATTGTTTATATGTTTTGTGTATCAATGACGACGCTCCATCCTATATTATGCTACGCCACTAAAGCATTTGCACGAACCCTCACAAAGGAAAACTGCAACCACCAACAATCTTCGCTTTCCCGGTAACAATACTCAACTAACTACATATTTTTCTCTGTTCTAACATGGGGAGGTTGCATTTATCGTATTGCAATCTTCGTTCCATGTGTACCGCTCTCCGCGTTGACATTTTACCGCCATATAACCTCAGCTCCGGTAAATCTCGAGATTAGCACAAGTACCACACAACCCGCCAATAAAAAAGGGCCAGTTTTCAACACTCGGAAGGCAATTGGAGTTGCCACCTAGTTTTTGGAGACACTAAAAAGTTAAAAACTAAGATGGGAAAAGTGATTAAAGATAGGCCACAAGTTAATTGAGAGTAATCTTGTTTTTAATGTCCTGCAATTCTTAAGATTTATGCGTGGCTTTCGTTAGGGTCATTACCACAAAGATAGATTAACAAGCAAATTAAATGAAGTTACAGTGGAATAAATTCTGGCACAGCAAGTGTCGCTTCTATTGGCCAATTGCATGATAGGTTTAAAGTTAGTGATCTCGTAAGTTGGCACTTACATGGATCATGCCTTGTACTGAAAAATGATCAAGTAAAACGATTATTGTCCTAACAGTGCTCTAAAGAATGGTATGATACATTGCTAGAACATGGTTCAAATTCAGTACTATGTTTTGTGATTCTAGTGGATGGGCGCCTTGATATGAATGCAAGCTAGTTCTGGAAATGTAAAAAATACAAGACGACTGTAATGGAATTAGTTATTTCAACCCTCTGTCATTTTGTCACTTTAGATTTGGCTTCAGCGTGAAAAAAAGTACATGCTCTTAATACTTTCGACTAAAAGCAATCTTAAGCTTGAACAAAATCCTGAATTAGTAGGAGTTCTCTCATGGATTAAGCTTCAAACCATTCAATCACCTCCTACGAGCTCCTGAATTCGATATCCGCTCTGGTGCTTGTCCTGCAGCCTGCTCCTCTGGCATATTCATTGCCTGGGTTACGGAATTCATAATAGTCAAACCCAATGGAACAAGGTACATCCACTGCAAGAAACATTTTGAAGTGTTAACCTTACACGCAGATCTAAATATCTCCATCCATTTACTGCAGCTACACAAATATGAACTTGACAGTTTTATTTAGACATTCATTATGTTTAGAACGAAAATAGAATTGATATAGCAATATAGGGCAAGCCACTTACATATTTGGCCCAAAATGACCTCTCTGGGGGTTTGATGGTTTCATCCAGTTCAATTGGCCTTTCGACTCCTAGAATATCTTCAGTCATTGGAGGCAGCCTACAACCCAAAAAGGACCATGCTTTAAGGTTACTGCAGCCAAAGAATCATGCTCTCTAAAGCCAGAAAAAATTTCTCTGGCAGAACATCTACTCTGAAATTAGTAAATTTGAAGTTATATTTATTCACAAGGTACATGTTTCCCAATCTCAACATTTTTTATCTGACAAGTCATTTCATATAAAACCACTGATAATTCTCCAAATAGTTGGAAAATCCTAAAAAACCTCCAATCAGAACTCCCACTATAAAAAAGTTATCATGTTTCAGTCAAAGCAGAAGGAACAAAAGCCTAAACATCTAGATTATAAACTACCTTGAAGACTGTTCACTGCTTTTCAATAGTGTCTCTGAATTGAAGGACCATCGTTTTGGCTGCATCCAGAAGAACAATTTTGCCAGATTATATAAAACACTTGAAAACAACCAAGAAAGAAAGCATATATTTTGCAGCAACAAAAATGACAGCGTATATTTTGATCTTCATTTTCAATCGAAGAAAAACAATAGTATTTACGGTCCACATAAATTCTCCAACTTACCATCCATAACATCTATGTGCCCCGCCATTTTCCAGAACACAATTTAAAATTTGATTTTACTGGTTAAAACAATACATACATTTGTATTAATCTGCATGTAGCTTCCCCTCCCACGTAAGCTATGTAAACTGGTTCAGATTATAACGAATTTGCTGAAATGCTAAGAGGGATAGAGACAGACAAATATCTCTGTTGGCATTGAACTTATATATTCGATCCAAGAATCAGGGAGGTTTAGAAAATGCGTGACCCTTAAAATATTTGACCCTTCCACCAAAGGAAAGCTACTTGCAATAAAAATGGACTTTGAGACACATTGAAGCTAACAAACCTACGTATTTGTTTGTAAGATATGATACAGAAAGTGGACGGACCTGGGGGACTCTGGGATACTATCATACTATGAGACATGGAGAATATTAATACAAGCAGTGAACAATTTCAAAGTCGAAACCTTTTATGTCCTACAGAGAATTTAGAAAGCCTGGCAAGAGGAAGGGATCTTTCTAAAGTGAGATAGAGATAACCTAAAGGAGCCAACATAAAATACTTCAATCGTTGCTAAATCAAAATTATAAACCAAGAAAATAGACAGTTAGATCATATTCTCTTTCTTAGAGGAAAGTTTCTGAACGAGAAATGGATATCCTCTTCGCAAAAGTTCTGCAACAGTAGCAGGTAAATAGAAAAGAAAACATAAAGCAACTATTCTCTCACCGCCATATTATGTAGAGGATTTTGTCCGACTGAATTGCATACAAACATTTAGATTCCAGATTTGAATGATTGGCCATTTCCCAACAGAACTATTGTCACCCATGTTTGACAAACAGGGTATTTCCACACAGGTCAAACATTTCAAGTAACTCCTCACACAAATGGATCAAAGATCAGTACGCCAGTGTATTTGTTGACACCTATTCCTCTGCGATTGGGTGAATTTGGAATGTGAACAGTCATCAAGAAGATGAACTGAGCAGTCACATTCTTTGTATATAGCAATAGCTACCTAATCAAATAAATCGTATCAGTTTTTCCAAACTGGAGTTACTCCTGGTCTGACATGGTATCAGAGCCAGCTCCTCTTTTTAGCCTTTGTGTCCGTGTAACTCCTGGTCTGCTCCACTTCTCCCCATATAATTCAATAACTGAGTACCTTACCTGCTTCTGTCTGCCATCCCTACGCTCTCTGTCTGATATTCCTCTGACATGGTATCTCTGCGCTCTCTGACTGACATGGTATGAACCCCTGAGACTGCACACTGCCTGGTTTGAACGCCTGGACATGTGATAATCCCTTAGAAACGTGGAGATGTGCTGCTGGAGTGTGAGATAACTCCTGCGTTCTCCGAATAGAAGTTCGAGAAGCATCCAGTGTTGGTACTCAGGTTGACATGCGTACTGCCGCGAGTGTTCAAGAAAAGGGTGGTGGCGTGCATTGATAGTTGATGCTTTGGTCCGTGGGGTGCGTTCCAGAAGACGGTGGGGATGCGCTCAGTTTTCAGACGTAGTGAAGGCTTCCAAAGCAAGGTTACCCCAACAAAAATAGTAAAAAGAAAAACTGTAATGGTGAGTATAGTTGCAGCCAATTCCATCTTGAGGAGAGGATCGGGGTTTCGGATAATGCCAATATTTCTTGAAAAAAAACGCAAGCACCTGTGTATTTATATTCGAGATGTTCTGGTTCTGGTTCTGTTGAGAATTAGATAGACATTTATTACAGAATTGTTAAAGAATAATACTGTTGTATGGTTGGGTCAGTGGGATTTTAGTGCAGCAGATGTGATATCAATGTTTACAATTGGCCTCCGGCGTACATTTAAAGAAAGGTACTGAGATGAAATAATTCTTGTTTACGTTATAGTTTGGATATTGTACTGGTCAATATACAGAGGTGTGAAATTATTGTATGGTGAATGGTGTCAAATACATTTTCAAATGCTGTTGTTTCATTGGTGGGGTGAGCGTGGAATGAAATTTTATTAATTTTTATGGCAATATGTTATATGCTTGAGAAGTGGAAGGTATAACATATATATTGTTTCTCTATCAGCATAAGTTTTTTTTACAGAATGCATTCAATCATCTTTATCGTAGGAATAGTTCTCACTAGCATGGAGAACTATCCTGATTGGTCCCGGATGATACAACACACCCTCATCTTCAATGAGTTGTGGAAAGGAGTGTGTGTCGGAGAAGTAGACAGTGACCCAGAAAAGCCTACCTCAGACAAAGAGCTCGCCATTTGGGAAAACAAGAACAGCAAAGCTTATGCATTAATCGCAGCATGTGTAAATAAAGAGGTGATTCGCCATATTTCATCATATTCAACTGCTTTTGAAGCTTTAAAAAAGCCGAAAGAACTCTATGACTCACATTCTGCACTTGAAGTCGTCTAACTCATGATTAAACTCTTCACTCTTGAACTGCAAAATAATGATCCTCTTGCTCTTGCATCTGAAATAAAGTCTATAATGCATGATATCAAATCCACTAAGGTTGAGCTGGATATCTCTCTTATTGCTTTTTTCAAGGCACTTTATCCTACATACTCCAATTATCTTGAGTCTTTGCAAGCAAATGGAAATCTCAAAGATATAACCTTTGACTCTCTCGTGAAAAAGTTTGCTGAAAGAGAAAAAGCCTTTGGAAAGAAGACAGCCCCTGAATCTTCTGAAGAGACTGTATGCCTTGCTCATAAAGAAAAGCATCCTGCTCAAGATTCTACAAGAGGAAGAGGTGGACGAAGAGGAAGAGGAAGATATTTCAGAGGCAGGGGGGCAGACATTCTCAAGGAGAAAAGGCAGATTTACATTGTTTTCGCTGCAAAAGAAATGGATCACATGATGCCTC
>APFE030048942.1:103701-119944 GCA_000404065.3 Pinus taeda | reverse complement strand
CGCCAACGTGGCTACTACAGGCAATTTATTAAAAAAAGAATGAAAATTTACATAAGCTTCTCTCAGGCACGGTTAACCTACAAATGACCCTCCATGCGCTTTAAATAGAATTCATGGACCAATCGGGTGTCAAGCCACGGATCAAGTGTCGGTAATACCGAGGAGAGAATGAACCGTCGGATCACGACATATCGTGACCGTCGGATTGTAAGTTACAAAATGTACAACGGTAAAGAAACACACTTTACCTAACTCTATACCTAACTCTATACTAGACCAAGTTGAACTTAACTATTCCTATGTGTCGGAATATCCTAACATGGCGGGGTTGAAGGCTGTGATGTCAGCTCTAGTTTTGTTATCTTCATGTTCAAATCGAACTAAACTCTTGCCACCTCTGCCTTGGCATTGAGCACCCCTGCAACAAGTTTTCTGATTTTTTCCTCTAGCGGTGCCTCCTCAGGGATATGCAATTCCGGCATCGTTCTGCATGCTTCTGCTACTGTGGCTACTAACTAAACACTCTATGCCTAGATGGTGTCTTTCACTTTCAAGGCCTCTGTCTTCACAGCGAACATCTATTTGTTGTTCACTTGATATTCACTTATGAGTCTGAGGGAGCGTTGCTCCCGTGCTCTTAATTCTACCATCACACCTGCCTGCAATATGTTAAGGTACCCATTGGGGCGTCAAGGTTGAGGCCAATGTTCTTTAGAGAACTCATGATGACCTTGTCATTGGCCACCTTCGCGCTCAATGATCCTTTCAGTAGCACGATTTCCTAGAGATCTAGTGATCTGACCATCTTTGCTGCCTGACTAGTCCCTGGTGCCAAGATTGTTGGTGTAGTGCTTACTTACCTGGCGCCTACGTGGATCCTGTTGGTTTGGATCTACAGTTCATGCAGGTCCTTCTGAATGGTACTTAGTGCCTATTGATGTTGTTCGAACTACTGGAGCAGTCCCACTGTAGTATCGCGTACCTTATCTCTAATCTCATCAAGGTCACCTTCTATTAGTGTGATGTGATCCAATGATGGATTTGTTGCTTTGGATTTCTTTTGGGGCCCTTTCTTTTCTTATTCCCTCTACTGCTTCACCTGCAAGGGAATGCTCTGCTCCTTTTGACTGCCACCTCCCTGCTCTGACTGCTCATTATCCTCTGTTTGGGGCGAAGGGTACTTACCACTTCGCTCGGAGTTGCACTCTTCTTGTTCGGCCTGCTACTTCATGGCACACTCCTCTTCCACCCAGACCTTCTCTTCAGCCTCTTTTATGCACTTCTCAGCCAACTACTGAACCTTCTACTTTGTTTCTTCCTTATTTTTCTTCTTCGCGGATTTATTGGTGCCCACAGCCAGATCAGATGGAGTATGCCACTTGGCTGACCAACATTTGATAGTTTCCTAGATAGTGTCATTTGTGGCCAAGTAAGCCATATCAAACCATTTTTGTTACAGATCCTTCCACACCCAGATATATATGCGATGGAAATATGCATTAAAATCTGCGTACTCTGCTAGATTTTCAAAGAGAGTTGGTGACAACCGTGGCTTCTGGTTGATGGCCATGCGCAGGCTCGCCTCCATCAACACCCATAAGACTTTGATCTTTATGACGTGCATGGCGTCCTTTGTTGCTCAGAGGGATGCAAACTGTGCAACTTTTGGCAATATCTTGTCCATGGGAGGAAACTAACTGTCCTCTGGCAGATCCCAAGCGACGAGCACAATAGAGAGAAACAACCACGCATAGTGGAATGTCTTTCTCTCATCCCGAGCCTCACAACATTTCACAAGGAACTCACTATAGAGGTAGTGCGACCAATTGAACTGCACGCCCTCTGTGCATTGTATAGCCAATGAAATTACTCGTGCTGGAAACTCATCCACGTGTCATTTTTCTCATGACTTTCCCAACTAGGATTTGTGTCGCAATTTTCACCGCGGCGTTAGTGATAGATGTGATAGAGTACCTGCATGGCTTCTTCACTAGCTTGAATTTCTCCTTCATATTCTCTATGAGGTTGCGCTCACTTGTCTTTCCACCAAACTCCTTGGTCGGACTCAACTCTAAGTGCGGCAAGAGCGTGTTTCGGTGGATTAGAATATCTATAACTGGGATCGACGCACTCAGCCACAAACATCCATCGTGCGCTAAGGTCAGCAATTGCTTGAGGACAATGAGGTTGATGTTGGAACGGTGGTAGTGGGGCACCCATAGCAGGTTCAACAACCCCAACTGATTCACTTCATGAATTCACTCGACAAGCTCCAATGCAGTGACACCAGATTCCTTGTAATATACTCTTTTCATATAGTTTTCTATTGTGAGGTAGGGGAAACTTTCATGGTCCACCAAATCCCAGTCTTCTAGCTTTAGATGGGGAATCCAAGCCAAGCACGGACCTTCAAAGGTGATTCCCTCCAATCACAGTGGTGTATTTAGGAGGAATTTTCCTGCATCTGGGTCCCTAAGGACCTTCACTTTTCCATTACGCGAAGGGATATAATCTGGCAACTTGGAGATAGGCTCCACGCCCTCGGCATCTATATCTTCCGCACCCTCTTCGACCTCCAAATATACCATTTTCCCTTTATCCTTCGCCAGTTGTATTTCCTTCTTCTGGGCCTGGGTATCAGAATGCTTCATCGGTATCATAATGCTTTTGTTTGTCTTTCTTAGGTTTGGGGACTTCCCTCACTGGTGTAGGCTTTAGTCGAGAAGACCTTGGTGTCATAGGTACACCAATCAAAGCCTCCATGTTCACAACATCTGGAACAACTCCCTCAGAGCGGTAGTCCCTCCAGTGCTTGTTGCTTCACCTGGTCCCAACATTGTGCTAAGAATGAACTGCTAGGTATCCTTAGGTAACCTGTTAAACATAGAGCTCGCAACTAAATCTACGAAAACTTGAGGATTCATAAACAATTGACAACACAACCCAAAAATTCTAAGGACGCAAAGTTTTCTTTGTTGGATGGCCATGCGTAATTTATAGGCGAATTCAAATTCAAATTCGACCATTCCCCCCAAAATCTGTCCATAAATTCTGATTTGGCAGCATATCTCCAAATATTTCAGCCTTAAATGCTGCCCCCCACTCCTCTTAACCATTTTCTGGCAGTCAAATCATGATTAGTGATTGTAACATTCATTTTCTAGCTGTATTTCATGGTACCTCCCTTTGTAGCATAACACCCTTCGCACCTCTCATAGTACTATGACATCTCCCTTTTTCACGTAGCCCCCCTGTCGCGTAGTTCTACCAATCGGGCAGTGTAGTTTATAGTCTCGCTCTTCCTTACAACTACCTGGAGTGCTAAGATTGTGCTACTGTCATGTATTCATTGGGTTAGATCCCCGTGTATGGATTCAATTGCCTTCCATTTACCCTTCCCAAAAATGGATCTCCATTCAACTTCACCGACTGAACTACTCCACCATATGTAATTTCTTTGATGACATATGGTCCCATCCAATGCATTTGAAACTTCCCTGGAAACTTAGCAAACTTACTGTCATATAATAAAACCAAATGATTTACCATGAAAGTGCACATTTTGATGTGTCGACCGTGTCAAGATCGTTCACGTTCCTTCTAATCCTGCTAATAGAATCCAACCAGAAATCTATCTTCCTCGAGCTCCATTAGCTGCACGAGCTGTTCTTCTATGGCTCCACAGTTTGGAATTCTTCTGACAAAACTATGTGTAGACTAGGCACAATGTACTGTATAGGCATCATAGCTTCTACGCCATAGACAAACCTAAAAGGTGTTTGACCAGTAAGCTTTTTACAAGTAGTTCTATAAGCCCATAACACTGTCAGTACACGCACGTCCCAATCATTTCATACCATGTTACAAACCTTTGTCAACGCATTCTACAATATCTTATTAAAAGCCTCAACTCTTCCATTGGCCTAAGGATGATATGGTATACTCTTCTGATGGTAAACCTTGAACTCTTTTGTCAGCAAGCTGATCGTTTCATTAAGAAAATGCGTACCACGATCACTCATCAAAAACTTTGGGAAATTGAACCTAGTCAACATATATTCAAACAAAAAATTTGCTATTGTTGCCCCTTTGCAGTCTTTCACAGGCTATGCCTCTGCCCATCTAGTCAAATATTCAGTCGTGGTGATGATATACTGCGTACTCGTCTTCTTGCTTGGGGGTTGAATTGGTCCTCCAAAGTCAATTGTCAATTTCTCAAATGGTTGCAATGACACCTGTGGATTCAGAGGTAGCTCATCCCTTCGCGATGGCCTACTTGTTCTCCAACATGCATCGCATGCCCTACAATATGCTTTAGAGTCTTTATGCAGCATCGGTCACCGCAACCCAACGGGTAAAATATTTTGTGTTGTTTCTTTTCTTGCATAATGCCCTCCCGCAGCTCCTCCATGAGCTTCAGCGAGGATACTATTTCGCTCAAAATCAGGCACATAACATTGAAGTATTTCATCCGATACCATCTTATACAAATGGCCTGCAATGACCAAAAAGTCTATTGCGTGCACCACCAATTCTTTCTTTTATTGGCTGGTATATCCCTCTGGAGCTGTCCCTGTAGTCAGGAAGTGGATAATATCTACAAAGTGATTATCCGCTATGTGCACCATGAAGAGTTGTGCGTCAGGCAACCCTTCCTCCAAATTGGCAGGCTCCTCTCCTGTTTCAATGTGCAATAGATGGTTCGGTCTCTCATTCAATCTTCCTGGCTTCACAATTACTTCAAAATCATATTCTTGAAACAACATCAGCCATCTACATATTCCCCCCCCAACACAGGCTTATTGACTAGATACTTCAATGCAAAATGGTTTGTGTACATCCTGAAATGTCTTCCTAGCAGGTAATGTCTAAATTTCTAGAGCGCGTACACCATAGCCAACCCTTCGTACTCTATTGTAGAATAATTCTTTTAAGATTTTGATAGCTTCCTGCTTGCAAATGATATAGGATGATCCATCTCCCCTCCTCTAGCCTATGTGAACACTGCTCCCAACACAATACATGAGGCATCAACATGCACATGGAATTATTTCTTCCAGTGCATGAAAACCACGATCGATGCGGTAACCATTTTCTCCTTCAAGACACCCAGACTGTGTTGACATTCTTCATTCCAACTGAATGTAGCGTCCTTCTTTAGCAACTTTTCCACAAGCGCAGTAATCTAGGCATAACTCTTGATGAACTTCCTATAGTATCTAGTATGACCTAGTGTTGCGCATAGCTATTTGACACTTCTTGGCACCTCCAAACTAACTATGATTGTGAACTTAACAGGGTCCACCATTATTCCTTACTTGCACACAACATGACCAAGCAAAATTTTGAAAGGGACACAGAACAAGCATTTCTTTAGGTTCAACGTGATCTGATACCTTCGGCATGTATCCAACATCAAGCGTAAACTAGCTACAGGGTGCTTTACTAGCCCAAACACTATCCAATCATCAAAATATACCTCTAAGAACTTGTGAATAAATTATTTGAACGTCATGATGACTATGCGTGAGACGATCGTCGACACATTCTCAAGTCCAAAAGGCATCATTGTATATTGGAAACATCCCCACTCTATCGTGAAGGTAGTCTTACTCCTGTCTTCTAACGCAATCTTAATCTGATGATATCCAGAGAACCCATCAGTGGATGAATAGGCTGCTTGCCCTCCAACATTATCCAGTATTTCATCTGTGAATGGTGTCAAAAAAGGATCATGAACACAAGCATCGTTAAGCTTCCTAAGATCTACATAGATCCTTATTTCTCCTTTCTACTTCTTTTCCTCGACTACCATTAGGCTCACCCAATCAAATTCCTCCATAGGTTCAATAATGCCTGCCTCAAGTATCTTATCCAACTCTAAGTGGACCTTTTCTTTATACTTGGGATTAAGGTGATATGGCCACTGCTTAATCGGCTTTGCATCTGGCTTCAAGGTAATCTTCATTTCCCCCAGGTATCCTATGATACCTTTCAGGTCTAAAAATTTTGTAGGGAACAAATCCTAATATTCGTGGAGCAACTCAATGACCTTATCTATTGTGGCATCATCACAATAATCCCCAATCTTTGGAAACTTTGGCTTTGATTCTGTGCCAATGTTAACTTGCCTAGTCAATGGCATGGTGATGTTTGGATTCTCTATCTGTGGTCCCTCAACTTCGCGGTGGCCTTCTTCCTATGGAATTTTAATATTCCTTGGATCCTCATCATCTCCTTCAGCCGTCACTAAATAGCATTCCAGCGCATGGTGCAACTGGGTGCTCTAATCTTGTTGAATCAATTGTAAATGATCATGTGGTATTCTAAAGATTGTTGCCTTAACCTCCTACAGTGCCTCATCAATGATTATGAACCCATCCTCAAAGCTGAATGTCATCAAAAGTCTTTCCCTTAAGACATCCCACTCCATGGTGTCGTGACAAAGCTCTGTTTCCAGGTACCAATTCATAGGAATGATGTCCAAAGTGTGACAAAATATATGCACCCACTTTGGCTGTGGCTCCATTCCATAAAACTTAGTCCACTTTGCTAAATGATCGCATGGATCATTTCTCCCATCATATTTCTCAGTTAGCCAAACTTTTGGGCAACCAAACTGCAATCTCATTATTCTTCAGTACTCACACCATTCTTCAAAATTGTCCTTATGCGTACCCCACCACTATGCAAGTGTAGTGTGCATTGCCAAATCCAGTGCTTGGAAGTGATGTTTCTCAAGTACTTCTCTTTCAAATGCATCCAAGAACTTATCTACATCAGTTAAACCATCATAATAAGGTATATTTCTTAACTCTGATGACACACAGCACAGAGACATGGTCATCATATTTCAGTGCAACGTAGATACTTCATGCAACCTATTCTACAAATGCTCCAACTCTTCATCTGAATATGATGTACAGGAACTTTCGCGGTCCCATGCAATTTTCCCATCAACTACTGGATTAACCCATTCTTGATCTCGCACTGTTATTTTATAGATCTAGTCCAAATCATCGTCACTTCTCTCATAATCATAGACTGGTTTAGTATAGCATTGTCCTTCTGTAGGGTCCAATGGTACTACAACTCAGGGCAGTTTTCTTTCAAATGTCATTGTCTGCTTTTTCAAATTGATTGCCCCATTCATGTTGATAGCCCAATCAATTCCCAGGAGCATGGCGTATGGATTGTTGTCATCAACAATCTCTATCACTTCAAAAGTAGCCAGCGTGCTCGTACCTTCTACATCTATAACCACTCCATGCAATTGCCACATAGGGATAATCTTCGGTTGATTTACCATCCTTAATTGAATTGGATACTACTACAGTGCAAGCCTCCCCATTCTTTCCCATGTCTATTTAGGTAAAACGTTCACATCTGACGTTATGAAACCAGCCCACAAAAAGATAGAAAAGATAGATCAACGTGTTAGAAATATGTCTCTTCGAGGGGGCAACCTCCTTTACATTACACAAATGAACAATTCTTGGATGATACAAATGAAAATACCTCCTTTCTATATATAGGAGTCTAAGGGGTCATAATATAATCAGAGCCGACATAACAATAATAATGTAAGGGCACAATAATAACTATAGTGGGCTTCTATTGGGCACAATAGTAACAATATGGGCACTACATGGGTACATAAATATAATAAGGGGGTTGTACTAATAACAATAAGGGGTTACACTAGTAGTATAGGGGCCTAACATGCCCCTCTCCTTCAAAAAGTGTTGTCCTCAACACTTGAGTAGTTCTTGATGCTTCTGTATAAAAATTTTGTCCTCCCACGTGGAATCTTCAGCCGGTAAGTTCTTCCACTTGATGATATACTCTGAAATTGATCGATTTGGTAGCTTTCAGGTTCTTGTTTTTGTGACTACTCCAGGTTCCAATATGATTTTTCCTTCCTCTTCAATTTCTAGCAATATTTTTTGAATTGGAATATTCTGCAACTTTTGAATGAGTGGCCACACTTCTTTGTCCTTATTCCATTCATCCCTTGCTTCGTTTAACCAATCTAGTTGGATAACAAAAATAGCACAAAACAATGCTTCCACATCCTCATTCTTTCTTGAGAGTGCATCTGCAACAAAAATTTTCTTCCCTTTTTTGTAGATAATGTCAAAGTCATAACCCAACATATTTGTGACCCATTTTTTGTGTTCTTCTGAAGATAATATTTTTTCAAAAAAGTATTTAGTACTATCATGATCCATTTTTACCTTGAAGTGTCTTCCCATTGGGTAAGGTCACCATTTCTTAAGTTCATGTAGTACTGCCAACATTTCCTTCTCATAAATAGCTTGCTTGAGATGTCACCGTAAAAATACCCAATCACCTACATCAAAAAAAATTTCACTGTGATGTTGATCTACCTGTTGTTTCATTCGATTTTGCACCAAAGTGGCATTATCCTTTAAAAGCTGGAGAACTTGTTGTTGATGCTTGATGTGATAGTTCACTGCTTGAACCTTTTTTTTCTTGATATGTCCTATCTTAAGAGTTTAAGAAGTGGTAATTTCTTCCAATGCTCTACAAGATATGGTCGGATTCATTTCTGGATGCTCGATGTGATATTTCACTTCTTGAACATTTTTCTTCTTGATATGTCCTTCCATCTTGCTAATTTGAGGAGTGGTAATTCCAGCCAATGCATTACAAGATATGGTTGGATTCATTTCTTCTTTCTCAATGTGATATTTCACTTCTTGAACCTTTTTCTTCTTGATATGTCCTTCTATCTTAAGAGTTTGAGGAGTGGTAATTCTTGCCAATGCTTTACAAGATATGGTCTGGTTCATTTCTTCTTTCTCTGGTGTTGGGTCCTGGCATATGTCCTCTTCTTTTGATGTTTCTTGATCCTTTTCTTCCTCCTCTTCATACTCTATGTAAAATAATTTCTTCTCAGCACACTTATGACCTTTAGTGCATTTGCTATCACAATTGTAACAAAGCCCTTTTTCTCTTTTTTCTTCCAATTGTTGTAGTGTAACCATTGTAGGTTGTGGAAGGCTAGAAGAAACAACACTTCCATCTTTATAGTTGTGAGAGGTAGACTTCCTTGTTGCCATAATTTTACTTTCCACTATGTAACAAAGCCCTTTTACTCTTTCCAATTGTTGTGGTGTTGCTCTAAAGAAGGTGTTGCTCTTTGTATCCTCATAATGTGCTATCATTTCCTCCGTGAAAATTGACCACGTCACAAGTCTTTTACGAGAACAAAGCCCTTTATACCATAAAAATTGATCCGGTTCTAAATATGAAGATGCAATACATACCTTTTGTAACAGTGGTACACCATGTAGATCAAAATATTTCTCCATCTGAAGTATCCAATTTATCGAATCCTTGCCATCAAACTTCCTCATATCGCCTTTTCTTGATTTTAGGAGCTCAATATTGAAACAACTATAACTCTATAATTTCGGTTCTTCTAGTTCTGAAATTGCAATAAGGGGGTTGTACTAATAACAATAAGGGGTTACACTAGTAGTATAGGGGCCTAACATCTAACCCTAGATCCAAAATAACCTGATCCATCCCATAGTCTCTTATTTGTGTGGTGAGCCTCATATCACACCCTATTCTTGTCTTATGTTTGCCTATCTTTCTGACCGTACGGTGCCCTTCAGGAGTAGTTTCCTTACTAGCACACTTATTTATTAGCTCTTGTAGCCCTTTTACATCCTTGCTACATACAAGTCTCCAAGAAGGTATTAAGCATGGAGGGGTCAACTTCTTCAAAAAGCTTGTCCTAACTTCCTAAGGTAGAGGCCTCAGTGAAGATTTTTTTTCTTCCATGTATGTTTCCTTTATGTGCTCCAAATCAAACCCAACCTCCTTTTCTGGAGCCTTGTGGACCCATCCACTTTTGTCAGGTTGTTTCCATTTATCATCACCAGTCATCATTCCACTTTGCAGTACAATATTCACATTGGGATCTTCCTCGCAGGGCTCAACCCTCATCATCTATAAATTTTGAGTAGGTTTCTGAGGTTGTGCCTTCTTCTCCTACATCTTAGATATCAATATAGTGCATTCTTCTATTGTGTGGTCAAACTAAGTACAATACTTGCATGACGGGCGTGTTTGTCTCATATACTCCTGCACGTAGTGTCCTTGCACTCCGCAATTATAGCAAACAACTTGCCCTCAACCTCTACCAAGTCCTCCTCATCCTCAGCCTCGTTCGCGTCCATGATATCCTCTGTGCGCTCCCCCAACACCTTGATCTGGAGGCCAAGTTTCTGTTTGCATTTGATACATGGGAATTCTATCCATCATCAATTCATATCTATGGTAGTTGCGCTCATTGTGGCACACCAATTTACAGAAATTGCAGAATAACTATTGCAGCGTTTGTACAAATTTTTTCAGGAAGTGATAATTGTCCATTACATGTTTTGTAGCTACCTGACAGATAGCGCACCAGAGCGCGGGCCCTATACTTGGTCCTACTTGGTCTTCCTACCTCAAAGGCATTGACCCTCCTCCTGCAACATAATTCACGAAGACACGGTAGTGATCTTTATCATGCCCCTGAATTTTACACTTCAGGCATCAAACTTCTCTGCGCACCTCTGGTCGAGCAACTTTTTCCTTTTTCAAGCTCTGCAACTCCAAGCAGAGGTTTTGCAACTCCACATGAATCTGTTGAACTCCCAACAATGCTTCCTGGATAGGTGTCTCATGTAATCTCATTGCGATCTCCAATGCTTTCACTTAAGTTCCTATATTTTGCTGTGACAAAGCAATCCTTAAGTTGGGTAGGAGCGTAGTTATAAACCAATCATGGTGCAAACTATCTGTGAGATTCATATTAGCTTCACGGATCCCGCACTTCAACCTCTGATCTAGCTTCTAGGGTGTTTTGCCAACCCTCATCGTCATTTCCTTGAACCCCACTACTGATTGCATTTCAGAATTAGGCCTACCTAATTCCTTACCAGAGAAACCTAAGTGTCTACTAATGATGCCAATAGATTATCGATGTAGTACTTAATGTACCAGGTCAACGTGCAATCTTGTAGAGTAGTAACCAACTACACCTTCTTTATATGATCACCTATAATATTTTGTTTCATCCATACAATCTTTTGTAATTTTGTTTTAATCAACCTTAATTGACTCAGACTGCAACATTAATTGTCAACCCAGGGTAGGTCTTATTGTTTCAATGGATTTTGCACTGTCTGCGCCAATACACTCCAGCCAAGAATAAGAAAATGAAAAAAAATGTAAAATATGTCGTTGATATAAATTGTTGAATCAAACAATGCGTGTATATATAAAAAACACTCTACAGAATTAAATCAAAACTCGCGACTATCAATGTAAAGGTGCACCACATAAAAACTAACATCTACTCCAACTGGTTACTACCATTTTGTTGATTAACTCAGTGTAACAACATTACATAAATAGAAACAACAGTGAATGTAGTCCATGATTTTTACATCAACAACAAGAAACCATAAATGAACGAACTAGACTAGAATGTACACTATCTATATCATTGCAATCCCTGCCAAAGAGGAGGGCCCTTCCTCCTCAGCAGGGTGCAGGAAGAACACAAAAGTGATTAATGGATTAGTTGGAAAGAAGTAACAACATCATTGTGCTAACTGATATTAAAATAAATTCATAACTACAGAAGTAGAGTAACAGTACTCTTCTATATGTCGTCTCTTGTACATGAAAGGGTAAAGTCTTTTATAATTATTACAACCCGAAATTAGAAAACAGATTAGTCATGAGAATCTCCCAATTCTCATGCTGATCAAAAATAAAAGTTACAACCTATTGCTAAATAAATATACATCAGTTGCAACTGCTTGAGTCTTGTTGCTTCAAAAATAAAAAAATCCCTACTGCTGACAGCTATTATGTGGAATAGTACCCACATTCTCTAGCTTTGGTGCAACAGAATTGAGCAAATGGTCATTCAAGATGACACAACATAATTGATGACAACACTGTTGGTGTGATGGTAGATCCACATGAGGTGTAACAACATCCAATGTGTAACAACAACTTGTAACAATAGCAACCTGTAATAAAACCTACTGTGTAGCAGCATCCTGTAACGACATTTAGGGTGTAACAACGAACTGTTCTACCCTTTCCTACAATTAATCCCTACTACTTATCTGCTTCATAGCTTCATTCTTGCAAGCCAACAACTAAAAAGAAGAACTTCCCAAAATACTTCTTCAATGCTCTCCCAACTAGCCACAAAAAGGAATAAAGCCTTGTATTATTCGGTAAAATACAACAAAGTAACATGACAGTAAAATGGATTAAAAAGGTAAGGAAATAGGGATTTTAGTCATATAAGGGCACATGCCTGGAGGATAGAAAGGTCAAAATAGGGGAAAGAATGTGCAGACAATAGGTTAAAAACCACACCCAACATCTCCCCCCGATTGAAGCAAATACATGTCCCCATGTAGAATCTCAGTTCCTTCTACTATGCCCCTGATGGAAATCTGTGAAATTGTAGGCACCAACAATATCATCACTCGGAGCTCTGAATCCTTGATTGGCCATTAACTCACATGGACAAGATTCCTCTTCATAATCACATAACTGCTAATCAGGCTGATACTCCTCCAATGACAACCATATCAAAGGGAATTTGGACCTAAGGCCAATCTAGAACGCCTCTAGTGTCAACACAATCTGAGCATATTCCAGCACCCGTGTGACAACAACCACAAAGTTCTTGTACTCAAAGGGGTCCCCTTCCTATAAATCTGCACTATAGGCCTCTGTGTGCTTGAGACATCCGACTAGCGCTTGGCTCCTCATATTTGCAAACAAGTTGAGGAAGATCCTCACGATTCTTCTTCTATAAATGTCTTATTGATCTCTAATTTCTAGAGTGCTCGGGAACTATCAGAACTCTCGCCAGAGTTTGTAAGCCATTCTTGGTTTAGCATTGACCCACAATGTTGTGCTTTCCTTGTTGGCCTCTATTATTTTCTTGGCCAATTGTCACTCAATATGATTCCTCATAAATGAGAGGAATGCCTACAACTGCAAGTCTCCCATGCAATAAAGGACACTCGCCACCATCTTCGTGCTCACATACTCACACATGATATTGTGCAAGAATAGCTCACACAACAAACTATGATCATCAAAATCACAGGAGTAGAAAATTTCCAAAAAGGTGTAGGTTGAAGAACCCAAATAGGACATGTTCTCATAAATTGCCCTTAACTGAAATAAGTAGTAACGTTCCCACAGGAACACAGGGTATGACGAGGATGACTTCCTACATGCCAGCAGGTTTAGAGCAAGGTCACAGTGTTTGGTCTTATCAAACATTAGGTATGAGACCTCCTGATGCAACTGATACAACTGTTCATCCTTCTTCTTCATAATTTCTTTATGCCTTCGTGCCTCCTCTTCTCTTTCCCATTCCTCTTTTAGCCATTTTTCTCTTATGGAATCCATCATTCTTTTATGCATCTTGAGTAGAATCACTCCAACCTATAGAGAGAGCACCAATTGCTTCCACTTTTGTAGCTCTGCCAACAACAAAAATTTCTCAGGACACCATCCTTCATAAGGACCTGATGTTCTCCCGCGTGCACTATCAATTGGGGGTGTTGCAGCCTCTTGAGGGCGAAACTATCCCACCTCGGCTGCTAGTTCTTGTGTAACAACAACTTCATTAGTGGGTTTTGTCAGAGTTTCTTTACCTTCCTGGTCAGCTTCCATTTTCACTGTTGGTTCTTTTGTGGTAGCAATGATATCCACAGGCTTATGTTCATCATTTTTCCCTAGACCAGCTTTGGTCTCCGCTGTTGGTTTTTTTGTAACAACAATATTGACCATCAGTTCATGGATATTATCCTTATCTTCCTCCTCTTCAGTGATTTCCTCCTCCACTGTTGATGTAGGAGCATCGGACCTGGCCAGCAATGTGGAAAATTGTCCACATGTTGTGGCTTGACAGGGTGAAATTTATTTCTGTGTTAATGTCCAGTTACTAAAGAGTTCGATTTCCTAAATAATTAGTTATTACTGTAAGTGGGTGTGTTACAACAGGTGTAAGTGAGTGCTATTAACTAGGAGTTTTCTTGCTGGAATTTTAAATTAAAAGATTGTGTATTTGTAATAAAAACGAGGAGATTTGAGTTAATTCTAATGTGTAATCTTCTGTTAGCTCAGAGCGCCGAAAACTTGTAAATGTGAATCCCCGGAATCGCGGCATGCCCACCGGCGGCTGGACGGCAATCCGTTTCAGAACTAACATTCCAGGTGTCAGTTCAGGCGTTGTCATCTGGAAGTACACGCAACGTGGGACTGAAGATAGGGTTTATCATGGAGAATCCAAAGGACCTTCTGAAATGCTAACTATTCCAATTCTGGACCAGCCATGCTGGCGGCTCATTCTCCACATTCTTCTCATTTTGTTGCGTGGTTACTTATTTCATTAACCTGATCCAAATCAGGAGGCGGTCTCACTCGTTTTAGGAGGGTAGTATTAGAGCGTTCAACACTGATGGAACCAGATTGATATATATTACTCTGTAATTGTATGTAAAGGGGAATAAAGAATCGGCTCAGAGGTCGATAGTGTGATTTTTTTAATTAGATACCAGTGTCTTTACATACTTGAAGCTGTGTGTTAAACCAACGTTTCTTTTAGTTATTCTTTTATTCAGATTTCATGCAAAATACGGCCTGCATTTTCAAATAATAATGGGATGACCAGCGCTATGCAAAAATATCACTTAATCTTGTGGGAGTTCCGTTCATCTGAACTGTTTTCTTCCTTTCGTATTAATATATCAATATAATATAGGACGTTGGTAAAGTGGGCACGTAATATAGGATTAGCTTTTTCTAATCCCTGACCCGTAGCGAAATTAGTTATGGTTTTCGCGGCTTTTGTTAATCCCTTTCTAGTGGCCAGGAGGATGGAATTTAAAATCGATAACATGGGGTGTCTAAAACCCATGTTCTGCTGCAGAGAGCCCCGAAGAAGCTGAAGGTGTGGGATGGTCAAGTGTCATAAAGCCGAGGTTGGGATTTCTTCCAATAATGTGTGTCAGTATTATTTTGGGTTTAAAATTTTATGTTGTCATAAATAAATATATGGCTGCGCCTATGTGAAATATGAAAGAAATCTAGATGCTATGTTGGGTCACAACAGAATTTCTATTATGGCATTCAGCTATGTATGAATGCATTGATTTGACTTGTATGCTTAAGATACAAGTGGAGTGCACTTAGAGTTTCAGGGTCATCATTTTTGGTATCAGAGCCAAAAGATCCAGGTGGTTGTAGCTAAGATGCCGCCAAGGCGAGGAATTGGTCGGGGAAGACCAGAACCAAATGCAGTCCTGATAGACGAAGTGCGAAGACTGCGTGACCGAATGGAGACAATGGAAACAGCCCAGAGAAGAGCACCAGATGTGAAAACTGAGAGTTCTTCAGACGAGTCTGATGAAGAGGACGAAGCAGGAGAAGAAAATGAAACTGCCAAAGTCCTCAAGATGCTGGCAAAAGTTGGCAGCAAGCCCAAGATAGAAATTCCTATGTATGATGGGAGTTTAAATGCCGAGGAGCTCATGGATTGGATCAAATCCATAGATCAGTATTTCGATTATGAAGAGGTTGAGGAGAATAAGAAGGTGAAGTTTGCAGTCACTAGATTGAAGGGCCATGCAGCCATCTGGTGGGATGAGTTACAGACATCAAGAACGCGAAAGGGGAAATCTAAGATCAAGAAGTGGGATAAAATGGTAAGCAACCTCAAAGCCAAGTTTTTGCCTAAAGACTATCATTTGAATCTTTTTAAGCAGATGCAAAATTTGAAGCAGAAGGGAATGTCTGTTAAAGAATATACGGAAGAATTTTACAGGTTAAATATCAGAACAGGACATGTAGAAGATGATTTGGAGAAAGTAGCCAGGTATATTAATGGGCTAAGGTATGAGATCCAAGATGAGATTAGCTTGTTAAGTTTGAAAACTGTTGAGGATGCCTATCAAGCAACCTTGAAGGCAGAGGAAAAACCCTTGCGCAAACAAAACCAGAGAAACAGAGGTAAGAATCTAGCAAACGAAGGAAGGATACTTGAATCCAAAGTTCAACCCTCTCAGAATGAGGCAGGGAGTGCGAGCAATAGAGCACCACAAAGAGGAGATTTTGGCCGTGGAAGGTTTGTGCCCAGAGGCAGAGGCCGAGGAGGAGATGTCCGGTGCTTTGC
>APFE030048942.1:90320-103109 GCA_000404065.3 Pinus taeda | reverse complement strand
AAGTGTTGCAAGTTGATAATTGATAGCGGTAGTACTGACAACCTTGTTTCTACAGAGATGGTGGATAAGCTGAAATTGGAAAGGACAGTACACCCCACTCCTTATAAAGTATCGTGGCTCCAGAAAGGCCATCAAATTTTTGTGACTAAACAATGTAAAGTTGACTTTCAGATTGGCACTTATCAGGATGTTATTTTATGTGATATAATGTCGATGGATGTTTGCCACGTATTGCTAGGGAGGCCGTGGCAGTTTGACCGAAATGCCATACATGATGGTAGAAGAAATACTTATAATTTGGAGAAAGATGGGAATAAGCATACACTACTGCCATTGAAAGCTGAAGATAATAAAGAAGCACTTGGAAACAACGTTACGTTGATGAATGAGAAGACCCTGTTGCAGGAATATGAAAAGGGTAAGGAGATGCATTTTGCTGGTGTTGGCAAACCCAAGGTAATTTTAACTTCTACAAATTTAGAAGATTTACCTGAAGAAATTCAGAATTTCTTGAATGATTATGATGATATTGTTGTGGATGAGTTGTTACCCATCAGGAGTATTAGTGACCATAATGATCTAATATCGGGAGTTAGCTTGTCAAATAAAGTAGCCTACAGGGTAATGTAGGAAAATGTTGAAGCTGGAACACAATTGAAAGAGTCGATGGATAAATGGCTAATCAGTGAAAGCCTTAATCCATGTGCTGTGCCAATAGCACTCAGTTCGAAGAATGAAGATTTGAAGGAATATGCAGTCTCTAAAGAAGAGCTGAAATTGGATCCGAAGAAAATCCAAGTAGATGTGAATTGGCTAACTCCTAGAAGCATATTTGAGGGAGATATCAAAAGCAGATGGCGGGAATGCAGTAGCAAAGACAAGCAATGGGCAGATATGAGGAGGCGGAAAAAGGAATTCCAAACAGGTGATTTAGTCCTATATTGCAGAATGGTACCTATACTAAAAGCCAGAAGAAGAACCACAAAGAGACGCCATAACAGACAAACGCCCAAAGCAGGAAAAAGGAAAAAGAAAGCGCTAAAGTGAACCAGGACTCAGGCTCATTATCAGTATTTGACCAAGTCGAAAGAGGAACCAGTAGAGGACGTCAGCGGAGCTACAGAGAATGGGAATCAACTCCAAACAACTACAAAATCAGTTTTCTTCCCCGGGAGTCTGATGCAGGAGCATCGGACCTGGCCAGCAATGTGGAAAATTGTCCACATGTTGTGGCCTGACAGGGTGAAATTTATTTCTGTGTTAATGTCCAGTTACTAAAGAGTTCGATTTCCTAAATAATTAGTTATTACTGTAAGTGGGTGTGTTACAACAGGTGTAAGTGAGTGCTATTAACTAGGAGTTTTCTTGCTGGAATTTTAAATTAAAAGATTGTGTATTTGTAATAAAAATGAGGAGATTTGAGTTAATTCTAATGTGTAATCTTCTGTTAGCTCAGAGCGCCGAAAACTTGTAAATGTAAATCCCCGGAATCGCGGCATGCCCACCGGCGGCTGGACGGCAATCCGTTTCAAAACTAACATTCCAGGTGTCGGTTCAGGCGCTGTCATCTGGAAGTACACGCAACGTGGGACTGAAGATAGGGTTTATCGTGGAGAATCCAAAGGACCTTCTGAAATGCTAACTATTCCAATTCTGGACCAGCCATGCTGGTGGCTCATTCTCCACATTCTTCTCATTTTGTTGCCTGGTTACTTATTTCATTAACCTGATCCAAATCAGGAGGCGGTCTCACAAGTTTTAGGAAGGTAGTATTAGAGCATTCAACGCTGATGGAACCAGATTGATATATATTACTCTGTAATTGTATGTAAAGGGGAATAAAGAATCGGCTCAGAGGTCGATAGTGTGATTTTTTTAATTAGATACCAGTGTCTTTACATACCTGAAGCTGTGTGTTAAACCAGCGTTTCTTTTAGTTATTCTTTTATTCAGATTTCATGCAAAATACGGCCTGCGTTTTCAAATAATAATGGGATGACCAGTGCTGTGCAAAAATATCACTTAATCTTGTGGGAGTTCCGTTCATCTGAACTATTTTCTTCCTTTCGTATTAATATATCAATATAATATAGGACGTTGGTAAAGTGGGCACGTAATATAGGATTAGCTTTTTCTAATCCCTGCCCCATAGCGAAATTAGTTATGGTTTTCGCGGCTTTTGTTAATCCCTTTCTAGTGGCCAGGAGGATGGAATTTAAAATCGATAACATGGGGTGTCTAAAACCCATGTTCTGCTGCAGAGAGCCCTGAAGAAGCTGAAGGTGCGGGATGGTCAAGTGTCATAAAGCCGAGGTTGGGATTTCTTCCAATAATGTGTGTCAGTATTATTTTGGGTTTAAAATTTTATGTTGTCATAAATAAATATATGGCTGTGCCTATGTGAAATAAGAAAGAAATCTAGATGCTATGTTGGGTCACAACAGAATTTCTATTATGGCATTCAGCTATGTATGAATGGATTGATTTGACTTTATGCTTAAGATACAAGTGGAGTGCGCTTAGAGTTTCAGGGTCATCAACTGTTGGTTCTGATGAAACAACAGTGTCAGCCAAGGGTTCTTGTGTATCCATTTCCTGATCAATTTCTATTGATTGTGTTGTCTCAGTTGCTAGTTCTTGTGTAACGCAACATCCTCGACAGGTTCTTGTGTAACAGCTTCCCAAATTTCAGTTTGAGTCCACCTTGAGTTAGTGTCTTCTGCACAAACTTTGAATCCTACTTCCACCAACTTCTCAACACAGGCTACGCATGGAGTTCCTGGGATTTCTCTGCTTTTATCCCTATCCACGACCTCTGCCAAAGTATCTAGCCCTGGGACTCTTGGCTCTACCTTTCCTACTGCTAGATGTTCCCTTAATTCTTTAATTTCTTTTTCTAAAATTTCAATTTTTGACAGCAAGGATTAGGTTTCACTTTTACCACGTGAAGGAGCTTTTTCTGGCTAAGCTTACTCCTCATCCTTCTGCTCGCCTGCTTCTTTTTTCTTTCTCGACATGGATGGGGACTCTGGGTACCTACTAACCCTTATCGTCTGCTCCGACCTTCTGTCGTCAATTGGTTTATTAACTGACTTCTTGTTGACCCTTACTGTCGAGGACTAGGGTTGCTCCTTTGTCACCTCTAGAGTTTCCCCAGCTGTCTATGTTTGCCTTCTGTGAGTGGTCCTAGGCCTTTTCCACATGAAGTTTTCCCAATTATTTCCCTGTCGACTCAAGGTGTCCAACACAATGACTTTTATAAGTCCATGGTTGGTAACATGTGTTTCTAGATGTGCATCCATTTTCACAGTCACGACCATGTGCCTATGTTGCCCAACGAGAAATAAGGAAGGTTGATCAGCTGCTGATGTCGGAGGTGGTTCAGCAATGGAAAATGATAATTAAACACAATTATTGCCCACCCCTCGCAACTAATGTACTTGATGAGGTAGAGGGAAACTTCTGCCCAGGGCTGGGCGAGTGACATTCTATCAATTCACCTGCCTTTCTTTACCAGAAACTTGCTTTCCTAGAGAAAATCCCCTTTCAGTGAGGGGTCATTGACCTTCCTAGTAAACCATCTCTTCCCTTCTGCTGGAAATCTTGTTACTCTAGCAATAACTTCTTCCGTGACCTCCAATTTCAACACTCTAGCTTCCGTCTGGTTTCTCTCCAAATTCTTTGCAAATTCCATGGCAACACCACTGTCTGATCCTTCCAACCTCTAAAAGAATTCGAACCAGCCTGCATCTTTGAAATCCTGGCATGCTTCAGGGAAATCTTCCAAGGCTTCTGTTGACCCTGGCTCGTACCGTATTTCTGCTCCTCCCATTTCTTATGCAATTTAGTGCTGTTTCACCCACTTATCCTTCCCTTCAGCATACACTCTAGTTGTTTCAGCCTGTACTGCTATATTGCTCCTCTCCGAGCACTCTGAATGGGGATTCAGCGCTTCAGCAAGGGTAAATGGTAGGGTGGCAGGGTGGCACATGTGAAGATTTTGGATTGGGATTTGGCACGCATGGTTCAAACTGCACAATGAATTTTTCCTTAATGGTGAGTCATGGGGAGGTCTCGACGATGGTGCCCTTACCCTTTTTGGTATGATTTGGAATTAAGTAACAATAACTATTGGGTCACAAGACTTAGTTGCTAGATTTTTCAAATAATTACGAATCATGCAATGGTCATGTCGCAATATGATTCGTTCCCCACCCCCCCAGCTTAATTATCATAGCCATCCTAGGCTGTCAATTGTCATGTTAAGTTTCCATAATTACAAAATAAAACGAATTCAATATTACATTTTTGATGACATACCTAGGTGACATGAGGCAAAGTAATGGGCTGCGCAATGTTGAATCATACTCGGGCAACGACGCATGCAAACTTAATTATGATGACGAGGATCACAGTGATGTTCTGCTATCTATTTCAATAAAATATCTCGTTTATTCTTGAAAAGTCATCGATTGTTACAGGTGCAACAGCCAAGATGACTGATGTATATTAATTTAATTTCTACAAAGAGATGAAGAAGAAAAGATCGTGTAACAAGACTTATCACATGATATACTTTGAAATAAATAATGTTGTTACAGAGTGTATAACAGCTGCCACCAGGTGGTTTTCAACTGCTACAAAAGTGTTTGTCTGTGCCTGAGAAAGGTTTCCACAGCCAAATTATTATTATTATTACATTCTTTTGAAGTAGTTTGAAGGTGTAACAACCACCACTAGGTGCTTTTCAGCTATTACACTTATTAGGAAAATTAAAATTTTTGTAGCACAGGGGGGCTTTCCCCTATTCCCATAATCTGTAGACCTAAATTTGTGACAATGTTGACAAATGAATCCATTGAGGTAGGTTTGTGATACAACCAAATGCAATGCCCATTTGCAAGTAATGGTGTCCTTGCACTATCAATGGTCACCAAATTTACAGTCCCATTGTCAAAGGTCGTATCTACCTCATAAGGGCCTAGCCATCTGTGCATAGCTTACCCTTGAAGTCTTTAAACCTTGAGTCATATAAGAGAGCCCAATCTCCTTTTTGGAACTATTTCTTCTTTATAAATCTATCATGCCACTTAGCTCTCTGCTGCTGGATAATCTCTATTTGTTGGATAGCAGCCAACCATTTCTCCTCCAATTATTCATTGAGTTGGTTCAATCTCTTCGTTTGTGCTGTAGCCAAATCTAAATTGACCTGCAATGCTATCTTAGTGTCTTAATTTCAATATTCAATGGGGAATAAAGGGTTCTTCCCATACACAAGTTCATATGGTGAGAATCCAGTGGTGTTCCTCCATGTAGTCCTGTATGCCCATAACACTTCTAGAAGTTTGTCAGCCAAATTTCTTCGATGAATGGCCACAGTCTTAGTAAGGATACCCTCAATGAATTTGTTAGTGCTTTCTACTTAGCCATTTCTTGTGGATGATAAGGCAGTGTGATTCTGTTATGGATCTTATATTTCTCAACCAACTCCTGGATCTTATGAGATGTGAATTGGGGCACTCCGTCTGTGACTATATCTCTGGGTATGCCAAACCGAATGAAGACATCTTCAAACAGAAAGTCTGAGACATCCTGTTTTGTGGATTTGGTTAGTGCCTTTGCCTCAACCCATTTTGTGACATAGTCAGTATAGACCAAGTTGTAGGATCGCTGTCTAGATGAAGGATTGATTGGTCCCACAAAATCTAGAGCCCACTTCTCAAAAGGTTCTATGATGATCTGGGACTATAACAACGTCTCATCTAATTGTAGTGGTTAGCCCATCCTTTGACAACTATAACGTCCCTTCAAAAACTTCTTGGCATCTTGAAATATTTCCGGCTAGTAGTACCCTATTGAAAGGATTTTGTATCATGTCCGTTGTTTGCAAAGTGTCCTCCATAAGGTTCCTCATGGCAGGCTTTAAGGATATCAAAGACCTCATCCTCTCTAACACAATGCTTGATCTAGAAATTAGGTCCAGTGTGGTAGAGGTTCCCATCTATCTAGGTATATGTAGCATTTTGTTGTATGATTTTCCTTTTCTCCTTGGAGGACAAATACTGTAGAAACTTCCCTATGGCAAGATAATTGGATATATCTGCGTACCAAGGTGAGTAATTAGAAATAGAAAAAAGATATTCATCAGGGAAATAATCTTTAGTAGGAGTGCAACTGTCATCAATAGTTAGCCTAGAAAGAAAGTCAACTACTACATTATCTTTGCCAGGCTTATCTACAATAGTGATATCAAATTCTTATAACATAAATAACCAACATGTAATCCTACCATTTGTAATTGGCTTATTCATTAAAAAGAAAATGGCAGAATGGTCAGTGTGTACAAATACTTGATACCCGGTGATGTAATGCCAGAATTTATTGATGGCATGCATGACTGCTAAGAAATCCTTCTTAATCACTGTGTAGTTGAGCTCAAATGGAGTTAGATTTTTACATATATAGTAAATAGTGTAGGATTTCTTATCCTCCAGTTGGCCCAAAACAACACCTACAACAATATCCATTGTATCCATAGCTATGTGAAACGGTCATTCCCAATTAGGTCCTCACAAGACTGGGGTTGTTGATACACAACATTTCAGCTTTAAGAAGGCATGCTCACACTTCCTTGTCCACAAGAAATTAACATCCTTCATGAGTAGGGATAATAATGGCAATGAAATTCTTGAAAAAAATTCTATAGATCTTCTGTAATACCCTCCATGCCCCAAGAAACTACATACCTCTTTCTGTGTTTTCGGGGTTGGAATTTTTAGAACTACCTCTATTTTTGCAGGGTCTACCTTGATTCCATTAGTAGAAATGTAATGTCCAAGCATGACCCCTTCAGTCATCATCATGTGACATTTCTCAGTGCTCAAGGCAACATTAGTATGTGCACACCGTTCTAACACATTTTCCAAATTGACTAATGTTGTTTCAAAAGCATCTCCATAAGGTGTGAAATCGTCCATGAATGTTTCCAGAAAGTCATTCAATAAGTCAGAAACAATTCCCAGTATTTCCCTTTGAAAGGTTGCTGGTGCATTACAAAGCCCAAAATGTAGTACTTTGTATGCATAGGCTTCACAAGGACAAGTAAAGGTCATTTTATCTTGGTCTTTCAGGGAAATATGTATTTGATTGTAGCCACTAAATCCATCCAAAAATGAAAAGAATTTCTTTCCGGAGAGAGTATCAAGGACCCGATCTATAAATGGTAATGGAAAATGGTCCATCTGAGTGGCCTTGTTGAGTTCTCTATAATCAAAACAAACTCTCCACTTGCCATTCTTTTTAGGAACGATGACAAGCGGTGACACCCACTGACTGTCAGATATTACATAAGTAAAATTAGCACTTAGGAGTTTTTGTAGTTCTTCTTTCACCACTTCCTTTAGTGCAAGGTTCATGCGGCACTATGGTTGTCTGACGGGTTTGCAACCATCCTTCAAATAAATATGGTGAGTGCATATGTTACAGTATATCCCTTTAATATCTATATAATCCCATGCAAATGTCTTTTTATACTTCTATAACAATTGTAACAGCCATTGGTTCTGTTCAACAGTCAAATTGGGATTAACATTCAAAAACTTTCTAGATTCAATCTCAATTGGACTGCTAGCAATATTCGAAGTGGTTCTCATTTGTTCAAAATCTATATCTTCCACCTCTTCCTCCTCATTTTCATTTTTAACAGAATCAACAGAAAGTGAATTACTAATAGAACCTTTAATAACATCATCTTCTGTCTCATCTTTGAAATACTCGGCTTGCCCCAGAGTGAGGAGTGGCAAGGAAAGGTCTAACTCAGGCTCAAACTCATTCCATCAAGGGTTGTACACATCCCTATTTGGTTTGGGGGGATAAATATTAAGGTTATGTGTTACCTGGCCATCTGAGATCACCATGGATCCCGTTCTACAGCCTATAAATGCATTTGCAGTGGTTAGCCAAGGTCTCCCTAGGATTAAAGGATGCCCCCCAAATTGGATTTGGGCTAAAGAATAAGGAAATTAGTTAGATATCTCCAGGACACTATCGTAATCACTATATATTCTAACATCCCCTCGGGTTTAACACGGGACCTATCTGCCAATTCCAGCACAGTAGGAGTGTGTCTGAGTCCCTGTAGCCCGAGAGAGATAAAGAGATATTTCGTCATTACATTAATGGCATCCCCAAGATGAATCAATGTATTGGCTATGGGTTGTTCATTAATGTCGACAGTGACCATAGGATTTCATGGATCATTGTACTTAGTAAGGAGAGCCTGAGAAGACATTAATTCGGATAGCTTTCCCATCACATGTATGGTGGTAGGGTCTTTAGGCTTCCTCCCAGGCTTCTTGATGCATAAATATCTCACTGTCTTAGCATAGATGGGTACTTCTTTAAGGGCTTGTAGTAAAGGAATTTGTACATATAAATTTTTCAACTCCTTAAGAAAAAAAAATTCAGGCAGTGAAGTCATCCTAGGTTCGGCCAGTCTCTGAGGGTACGGAGGGTCCTGCATAACAACAGTCTAACCTACTGTTACAGGTGTATCAACCTTCCCCTAATTAGCTATTACAGACGTAACATTTCTTAACGGGTCAGTTGTCACATATGTAATAGCTTCCTTTATATCAGCTATTGTAGGCACAGTAGCCACCTCAGAGCCTCCGACTTCTCCTCTGAATGGTTCACAGTCCTCCTCTGTAATGATAGGGGAGTGACTAGGGTTAATTACCTTGCCTGATTGCAATTGTATTTCATTAAGTTCCACGAGGGTAATAAGTTAGGCCTGGAAGGTCGTAGGAGCCTCTATGCCCTAAGCTACTTTATTGTTTGGGTTTGGGTTAAATTTCACAAGTAGTTGGGGTCACACAGGTGGTCAAGGAGAAGGAGCTTGGAAAGGAGGTAACTGTAGTTGTTGCTATATGGGTGGTGCAAGCAGAGCTAAATTCTGGGCATTTCCTCTCCAATTTTGGTTCCATAGTATGGTTGGGGTTGAGGATATTAAACAGGAGGAGATGGAGACCATTAGTTCCAGGGTGAAGGGAACTGTGCTGAAGGAGGGGCAGAATATTGCCATGGATATTGTTGGTTATTATATGCATTATTCCATGAATTGAAAGAGGAAAAGTCTTGAGACATGGTCGTAGTTGCCATGGCCTCCTTGGTGCGATGAAATAAGAGGATTGCACCTCTTCACTTGATTCTCTGAGTACTTCCTTTAGTCTAGGAAGCTCCGGAAACTTCTCTGTTGAATCTCCAGCTCACAGATATTACACAGGCTGATGTTGTTCGATTCAAATTCCCTGTAAGGATGTTTCTTCCGACAAGTCGGACAGAACACGGCCAGGGGTGTATTAGCTTCTGCTTGTTTTTTTTATCTGTACTGTTGTTATCTGGGCTAAGAGAGTACTAAGGATATCGGTCTTGAAATTTTTGAACAAATTCCTGACCTCCACCCTGGTTACTCCTCCACCTACAAATTTTTGTATGTGGACAGAGGCATCCCGAATTTCACTTCTTCCTTTGGACGATCCTCAAGGGAATCTTAAGCAGAGCTTGATAATTTCAACGAATGGCTCTTGTGATATATCCCATTTTCCTAACAGGTTCAAGGTGTCAAGGCAATCATCCCTCATTCCTCTTATGAATATAGTCTTCAAGATTTCCGGGTCTAAATCGCTATGCTTTGACCTCAGCAGACTGTAGTGGAACCATTCCACATAATATGCCAGGCTTTCATCCTCCTTCTCTATCATTCTAAATATATCTTCCCTTAAGTCTCTAGTTATACAATAGTCCTAGTATTTTGACAAGAACTTCTCCTTCATAGCATTCCACATTGACATGGAAGCGGGGCCTAATCCCATGAACCATCTCAAAGCTACCCCTTTTAAGGTAGCAGGAAATAGCTTTAACTTCTAAGCATCTGTTTTATAATCATAACTTCTACACAAGACATCAAACTTGAATAGAAATGTGTCTGGATCTTCCACAATCATCCCCTAAAAGGATGGTAAGGATGATAGAGGAATATTTTTCCTAGGAGCTTCACCTCCGATATTCCCAATTGGGAACTCAAACGTGGTGGTAGTGGTGTATGTTTTAGCATTTTTATCATTGTTGTCTCCCATGATTAATTCTTCTAACCCTTTCTGTAGCAGACGTTCTTCGAGCTAAGTTTTTGATGGCCCTACAGATGTCATTAGTGCCTGAGATACCCCTAGGGCTGGTTGTTTCACCGTACTACCTGTATTTGGATATTGATAAATCAACAAGTGTTTCTCCATCTTAGGTGTCTGATGTTACCCCTCGATTTCCCCTTGCCCCTTAGTCCTCAAACTCTAGCTACTAGCTTCCCCTTATTGCTCATGAATCAAATCCTTGATCTTAGGGGTATGAGTAATAGCCTTAGAATGATACAGTCCTGAGATGGAGGGATTGGAGGTTTTTGCTTTCACTATGGTAGTAATAGCCTTTTGCAGCCCTTTTTCCCTTGAATTCCTTTGAGAGCTAGACTATTCTTTTTCCGCTTTGGAGATTAATTCCTAGATAAATGTCTTCTTTCCCAAATCTTCACCCTTCATTTCCTTTTTACGACCCGTTGTTCCTGTGACTTATTAGAGTGGGGCTGATTTCAATGTCTCTGTAAGTACTACAAGTGAACACATGGACCCTATTTGTATCAAATCACACTCTAAGTGTCTCAGTATTTGACAATGGTGAGCCCACCCAAGTATGTTAGAGCGATGCACGGGTTCTTACCTCTCATCTTACCGCCCAACAACTGAAGAGATGAAGACATACTAACAAAACATCAAAATGTCGTAAGCTTCCTAGTAATCACAATGGTGAGCCCGCTCAGGTATGTTAGAGTGATGCGCAGGTTATTACCTCTCGTCTTACCGCCCATCAACTGTGGACTAGGAACACTCTATATGAAACAAACAACTTGGCTAACTGTATCATCAACTTGCCATCCTTGGAAATGGTGCCAAAATGTAGTGTTGTTTTAATCAACCTTAATTGACTCAAACAGAAACATTAATTGTCAACCCAGGGTAGGTCTTTTTGTTTTAATGGAGTTCTCACTGTTTGTGCTGATACACTCCAACCAAGAATAAGAAAATGAAGAAAATTGTAAAATATGTTGCTGATCTAAATGGCTAAATCAAACCATGCATGTAGATATAAAAAACACTCTACATAATTACATTACAACTCGCGACTATCAAAGTAAAGGCATGCCAAACAAGAACTAACATCTACTCCAGTTGGTTACTACCATTATGTTGATTAACTCAGTGTAACAACATAAGATAAATAGAAACAACAACGAATGTAATCCATGATTTCTACAACAACAACAAGAAACCATGAATCAATGAACTAAACTAGAATGTACACTATCTATATCACTGCAATCCCTGCCAAAGAGGAGGGCTCTTCCTCCTTAGCAGAGTGCAGGACGAACACAAAGTGATTAGCAGATTAGTTAGAAAGCAGTAACAACATCACTATGCTAATTGATATGAAAATAAATTTAGAATTACAAAAGCAGAGTAATAGTACTCTTCTATATTTCGTATCTTGTACATGAAAAAGTCGAGTCTTTTATAATTATTACAACCCGAAATTAGACAAAAGATCATTCATGAGAATCTCTTGATTCTCATGCTAATCAAAAATAAAGAAGTTACAACCTACTGCTAAATAAATACACATCAGTTGCAACTGCTTGAGCCTTGTTGCTTCAAAAATAAACAATCCCTACTGTCGCTAGCTGTTATGTGGAATAGTACCTGTTAACACCCAGGTTGTTCCCTTTGACTCCCAAGGGAATACGGCCAGGGTAACCACTAACCAATCTTTGGATTACAGCTTCTAGCCCAACTGTAATCAGAGAGGGCTCTCTCTTTAAGGTTTGTCTCTGTTTCTGTAGAGATTTTAGGCTAGTTATGAAGTATGGGTTTTGGTTTATGTTTGTTTGGAAGGATGTCTTTCTGTACTGAAAGTGGAGATCTGCAGATAATGTTAGTCCATTGGGCAATGGAGTCTGTGGCTATTGGTTTCTTGAAATCTTGAGTTTGAGCAGGTGGAGTCACAGGGCCATTTAGATACTTCATGAAACAAACTTGAAATTATGATGGTGGAATGTAAATAGCCAGTAAAAAGTAATTTAGAATTTTCCACTAAGCTGGTGTGTGAGAAAGAGATATATTCCTCAGGAGCAAACTTGAATTCTTGAAACAATAATCACTGTGAAAGATATAGCGTGAAAGGGTAGCAATTAAGAATTACACCTTCATTACTATAACTGAAGAAAACATTCAAAATAGCTTAGATTGAGTTGAGGGTAATCTGTGATTAAATCCTGGAACTATTCTTTTTCCTTGCTATTCACTGTAAGACACAGGAAACATGAAAGAGATATGAAAGATAACAAAACACATAAAAAAGAGTTATAAGAAAAACTTATTGTGCCATGAAATACGCAGGAATCCTGTAACTTTCAGCTAAACACCACAAAGCATCAAGCAACACAGAGCTTTGGAAATTCCATCATCTTTTGTATTACTTCTCTGAGAGTTACAGTAAAAGAACAATAGAATAGATATGAACAATATCCGACATCCAACATCCAACCCCTGCTATCTCACGCGAGGGGGAATATATAGAAGTGTTTCATACAAAATATCTCAGGCATTGAGTCATCTAAGAAATAAAATATCTTCATTAACTCGTACAGAAATAGTAGATAAGAAGTTATTACAGCCTTTAATACAA
>APFE030048942.1:3825-52910 GCA_000404065.3 Pinus taeda | reverse complement strand
TTTTGTTCAAAACCAAGTGGCCCAATTGGTTTCTCACTTTCAGTTGTGCCTTCTTGCCTTTGCCTGAAAAGTGCTTTACATTAGCATTCCCAAATTGGCTGAAGTATTCAAGGGAAAACAATCTCATGGGCACATACTTGGGCAGTCTGTATGGGGGCAACTCACAACCACATATTCTAATAACGGTGTAGTTTTGGTAAAAATACCAATCCCCAATGCTGTATACCTTGGACAATTGAAGGATTCTCTGCATCTCATCTGTTAGTCTTGGAGGAGGTGAGCTCATGAACAGGGACATGGCTGGGTGGATGAAAAGGTCTATGAACTCACAGTAAGTGTATGGAGAATAGGCTCTGCAGTGAAAAACTGAGGTCCAATACACTACCGACCTTGGATTTCCTTGTGCATCCAATCTTTTCGTAACAAAGGAAAATTTCTCATGCTGATAGTATAAAATTAAGTGGTAGATGTAGGAGGTGTATCTGAACACCTTTTCTCTTGATAGGTTCATAAAATGCTCATGCATTTTTTCTGATATGTAGGTGGCATAGTCATAGGAGATTGGAGCTTTACCAGGGGAAAACATGAGCATCATTACCAGTACAGTTTCATCAATATACTCAACTGATTTATAATCCAGGATGGGACTGATCATATTTGCAAGGTCTCTACCCAATGGGTTGAAGTAACCAGCAAAAATAGGAGGATATTGCACAGTATCAGAGTTAATAAACCGTTGGTTTAGCTTTGTGATCTGAGCATTTGTCAACATTTTAGCTCCTTGGTTTATCAGATCAAACAAAGACAGGGGGACCAATTTCTTCTCAGTCTTGAATTGCAGCATCTCTCTGATGGCCTCAGGGGTGATGTAGAACACAACTGAGCCTGAAGGGTCAAGCACAACTCTCTAAGTGGGATCATAACATACAGCACATAGGTGAATTAGGTCAGGGAATTGGTTGACCTGAGGGAGCTTGAAGACTGGGAGGAAGGAATCCCAAATGCCCAATATATCTGTTCCATCTACATGTTTGGCCTTTAATTCATTTAGCAGGTGGAGGTGGAAGTTGCTATGTGTTAGGGAGTCCTCTGAGATTTGATAATCCAAGTCTGCTAAAGGCTGCCACTCCAATTCTCTCTGAGGGGCATTCAAAGGGGCAACATTGAGGGCCACAGGTGCTACTGAAGTCTCCATGGTTACTTAAGAACTCTGTTTTTTATGTAAATTGATATTACTACGCTGGGTAACAGAAAAGAGTATTGCTTGGAAAAAAGGAGTGAATTGAGAAACAGAGGACGATAGGGTACACCGCAGCAATTGAAATGCTGCACACAGCAGTGAATGGGAGAGTAAATATTTGTTTTCAATGAGTTCCTTCACAGTATTTAGGTGTAAGCTTGGGTTTCCTATTCACGACTGCGCGAACAGAATGCAGGTTATGTGAAACTTATGTTTGAAAAAGGCTTAGCTAGTGAATTTCGAGCTTTCAACTTCCACTGGGAACTGGGCAGAAGGGATTTGCTGTTGTATGTGTTTCTCAGTGTTTTTAGTGAATATAGTCAATTTGTAGACAAAACCAAGCGCAGAGAAGATTTGCAGGGATAAGTACCTGGTAAACTTGACGGTCCGGGTCACAAATGTAAGTGGGTAGGCGCGCCGAAGGTCTCCAGGTCGAATTCAGCTGGCTGGTGCAAATTTGGACGTAAAATGCATGTAGAAGGCGCAACAACAGTTTATGCAAAAAGTGCAAAAACGCGAAAAATTGGCAAAAATATGGATTTTTGGGATATTGGCGCCTTTTTCGGATGACGTCAGCATGACATCATTGGGTGGGTTAGGGTCGGATGACGTCATCAGGCGACGTGGCAGCTTATGAGTGGTCCACGGGGGTGGTGAGGTGGCAGACAGGTGGAGCAATGGCGGACGAGGGCGTGAACGCGGCGATGATGCTGGCAGTGACGCTGGCAGGCGGTTTAGTGGAAACCGGAAACCGCAGGCGGTATCATATCGCACCGCTCATGATACGGAAGGGAATCTGTCAGAGGGGGCTCCGATACGCTGTGGGGGCGACGCGTGGCCGAGGCCTGACGTCAGCCTCTGACAGATATCGGACGCTATCTTTTGGACGTCGGGGCTGGTCCGATATCCACGTCAACCGTTGGATGAAAAGCGCCCGATCGGACGGTCGACGGGCCGATAAGCTTTCCGGACGATACGGCATCGGGCAGGTAATAAAAAAGTATTTTTCTCGGGATTTGTGCCCGGTGGGACCCTTAGAAATATTTGTGAATTGCATGGTTTTCTAATGTATTTCTTTATCAAGTCGCACATAGTCCAAAACTTAGGATAAGGCGAAAATTATGGTTTTTCAATGTATTTTTGCAAAATCGCGCATGGCTTAAAAAACTTAGGCTAAGTGGGTTTTTCATGTAAAAAGCGCACATAGGTCCCACACTTAGGATAAGGCGGAAAAAGTGGGTTTTCCACACATTTTTTCCTTTTGAGCGGGTTAAAGGGTGCAAATGGGCTTTTTCCAAGGTTTCTTAGACAAAATGAAGGGTTGAATGGGTAAATGAATTCTGAGGGAGACAAAGAAGTAAGGCTTGGGTTCTTAAACTAACCAGATGTCAATTTAATTCCCTAGTAATGAATCATATGGCTATAATGCCAAGGGGGGGGATATTTATAGAATGCTTAGGGTTTATACACCATGGTGTTACAATAGTAGGGAAAGGGTGACATAGGGAATTAGATAATAGAAGTTAAGAGTTAATATGGAGGGAGAAGGTGAATGAGGAGTGATATCACTAAGTTTATTTGAAAGCAACTTAGCTTAGGGAGTAGATCAAAATGAAAAGAATTTTGCACAAGAAATGTGGCTCTTAAAGGAAACAAGAACCAACGTAAAACCTTGAATTTCTTTCATAAACACAACTGGTGAAGGGATGTTAGTAATGAGTGTAAAACAAGGAAAAAAGGGAAGTTAGACATGCTCCATTGTGTTGCTTTCCTTGTATTATTTAGCAAGATTCAGTTTGAAAGGAACACCACTTCTACAACCCCATCTACATACCCATCTACTTGCCTAGCATTTTTTGTTTCTTCTTGGAGGGTGTACTTGGACTTGCAGACCCTTATGTGCCTTTTCTTTTCCACTGGCTTTTCTTTTGATTGCCTATCTAGCACTGCCCTTATTGCTTCCAAGGCCCCAGATTAAGGAGTTGGGAGCCTTAGTTTTCTCTACCTAACTATTAGTCTGCCAAGATTTAACAGTTTGGACAGACTTCTTTCTCTATTCTACAACAGAAAATTGAAACATGGCATGATCCAGATTAGACTGTCGTACCATCCATCAAAATTTAGTAAACATGAAGGCATGTACATACCTTGCCTTGCCTTGGAAATATGGGATCTTTGTATCAACAAAGCAGAGCATATTTGGCATTTGAATTTTCCAATCATGAAATATGAAACCTATTGGTATAGGTATCCAACAGTACCCACATTCTCTAGCTTCAGTGCAACAACATTGAGCAAATGGTGGTTTGGGATGACGCGACATAACTAACGACAACACTGTTGGTGTGACGACAAATCCAAGCGAGGTGTAACAACATCCAATTTTTAACAGCAACCTATAACAACACCTAGTGTGTAGAAGCATCCTGTAACGACATTCAGGGTGTAACAACAAATCGTTCTACCCTTTCCTACACTTAATACCTGCTACATGTCTACTTCATAATTTCGTTCTCACGAGCCAACATCTAAAAAGAATAACTCCCAAAATACTTCTTCGATGCTCTCCCAATTAGCCACAAAAAGGAATAAAGCCTCATATGATTCGGTAAAATATAGTAAAGTAACATGATAGTAAAATGGATTAAAAAGGTAAGGAAACATGGAGTTTAGTCATATAAGGGCACAGGCCTGGAGGACAAAATGGTCAAAACAAGGGAAAGAATGTATAGAAAATAGGTAAGAAACCACACTTAATACCTTCGCAACGAACCAAAACTGATCCGGGTCCTCACTTCCCAAGCCCTTGAAAACGGGAAACTTCATGGTATTCAACATGTTGAATAGTGGCAGAGGTGGTGGTGGTGTGGGTGAAGTTATATGTTGTGGAGGTGAAGGTGGAGGTGGCATGGGCAGATGAGGTATTCGCGGAAAACCCTACTTTATCAACTGTACAACACTTTGTGGTGAGGCTTGTACTGCTCCCTCGTCGTCACTCGAAGGAGGTTCTATCAATGGGCTATATTTAGGACCTTCTCTCTCTTACTTTCTAAAAATTCATCCACTTTGCGTAGATCCAAACCTCAAGGCATTGGCATAACCCTCTTTTTACACAAGAGAATTTTAATCCAAGTATTCAAAGATCTCAAATACTTACCTCGCAATCCCTTAAAAAAGTATCGCTCTACTTCACTGTAGCTGATTGAGGTATCGACCATGAATTCTGTCACAAATCATCCTATGACTCGATCAATCTAGTGGTCAACAATGCACATGATCTTATCTTCAGAAGCTTCCAACCTCCGCACTAGTTTCAAGATCCACACTATTGGACCGTCAAGCCTCCACCTTCCTTGGCCGTCGGCCAATTTAGCGATCCACTCATACAGTTTGATTGGGAAGGTGCAGAAGAAAATTTCATGTATCTCTATGTACAAATATCTATCCAACCGCTATTCTTTTGTCAGGTGTGGATTTGTATTCTCTTGCGTCATGAATTCGTGGATCTTTCTATCCAACCACTTCTTAATTTCTTTCTTTGTCGGATTCCAGCAATGTGACATCACACATCTCTTTATGCAGATCCCAGTCCCAGAAACAAAACCATTTATTGGATTAGTAGGTCTTGACCCAGGTTTAGAGTTGGTTGTGCCAAACAAATCCCTACACTACTCGCCCTTTCGGCATCAATCCCCGGAGTGCGGACTGAAGTCTCACCCAAAGCAATATGCGTGGATGTTGGAACCATGTTTCCCCACCTAGAGATCAGCATGATGTCTTTTTGTGCCCTCAATCTGCCTTTGTGCAGATCGAGAAGCCTTTATGGCTTATCGATGTAACTTCCTTTAATCAGCCTTTAAACTTCCGTGAAGATCTATGACTCGCTTTTCATAGACCCTGAATAGGTAAATTAACTACTTATGCACATCAAAGATTACTCTTAAGCCAGTATTCACTCAGATCTGCTTAAGTGTTTGATAAGTTTAATGTACAATGATATAATCTTCACATAAACCCTTAATGTCAATTGTGTTCACATAATAATATAGATCTAGTAAAGTCGCACATCAATACAACATTATTTCTTAAACCCATCATTCATCACAGCATAAAGTACATTTAGACATAACAAAAGTAAATAGTTAAAACACAAGAATTTTTGTAATAATCTTCTTTATTTATATTTAGTTAAGCTTACAAACTCAAGACTTCCCTACCCACTCAGTTGCAGGGGTCCATGCACTCAGTTTTAAACACTACTCTAGGCGTCTGTGCACACAACTGAAGAGTCTTCCTTCTTACTTTCTATGCTAATTCTCTAGACTCTTTTCATAGACCAAACTTATTACTTACCTTAGACATCCCTAAGACACACATATTTATACAAAGGCATGATCCACGGACTATGGGTAGATCCTCAAAAAGTAGACATAACTTACATAAAGAAGGGTAAAACCCTTTTTGACTCTTTAATTATCTACACACTTTGTGACCACAATTTGCAGAGACTTTACATATTTATACAATGAAACTTGGGCTTTTGCCCCAAACTTGACCCAGGGGATCCCATCCCAAAAAATAGGAAGCCTGATAAAAGGAGTAGCCTACATCATCCCGACAAATGTACATCATTTGAGAAATGTGGCAGTAGATTGCTTAGCAAATTGGGGATGTGGTAGACCTGGGAGAAACTTGCATATAGCGGGAGAAGCTATAAATCAAACAGAAGGGTTGAATAGCTTCACGGAAATACTGAGAAACGAGAAAGAGAAGGCAAAGAATCCCTGATCAGGGTGTGTACGGACATGGGACCCAGCAGGTGGAGGAAGTCTGGGACAAATGGAAGGAGGATGGGATAGGTGGAAAAAACAACGGTGAAAGAGAAGGCAACTAGAGCAGCTAGAGAAAGGAAGGAAATAATAGAGGGAAATCAATAGATGGGAGGTGGGTGCCTTAATCGAGGACCTTACACGGAGGAAGAGGAGGTGGAAATTAAAAAAGGGAAAGGGGCAGGTACCTCGGTAATGAGGACAGGTAAGTGGGGGAGTGAGTTTAAGGAAAACGTGGCAAGGCAGTAGGGAATTTGCATGCAGAGTGATCATGAAGATGATGAAAGTGGTGAACGCCAAGAGAAGGAAGGTGACGAACAACCACTGGAATTTGCCGACAGAAACATGTATGTAGTTACAACTCCCTCCTGTGGTGATAGAGTAGAAATGCCTTGCAAATGGAGAAGAATGTGGAAAATAAGGAAAGAATGTATGGTCTTTCTTAAGATAAGAATGTTTGGTTCAGTTAAGGAAAAAAGTGGAAAACTCTGTAGGTTTAAGTATAATTTCCTGACTATGATATATGGGTTTCGATGTATAGAATTCCTGGAAGGGTGGGGGAGGCATTTCGAACCCTGCAAGGGGCCTAACTGGTCCTACGACAACATAAGCCTATATGGTTTTGTCGCAGGGGAAAGCCATGGTAAATTTAGTGGTTTCAGTTATAATTGCTTCCTGATAGGTTTTGGGTATACTTGGATGGCCATCTTGGAAGGGTGGGGGGGATAATTTGGGACCTATGAGAAACCCAAAAGGAATTTTGAAATCGGGAAGAAAACGAGATTGCCTACCACTAGAACTTGTGGTTGAAGTGAGTAGAGAAAAACCCTGAAACCTCTGTGAGCTACAGGGAAAGCTACCACCCCTAGAACTAGGGAGGGGGGAGGCAAAAAAGTTAGATGGGGGGAGATATAGAAAGGAGACAAGAAGGATTTTCATCTCTTGAGCATAGGAAATTGACCCATTGGGGGTTCATCCAAGTAGCAAATTAAGCAGGAAAGCCGTAACTCCTATGAGGACAGCAAGAAATCCTCCAACCCATTGACCATAAGAGGTGAAGGGGATACCTTGGGAAGCCTTGGGGAATGGGAATTGGGGATGGAAGTGAGAAGAGGAGGGAAACAACATTAGAGAGACTTCAATGGGAGGGAAAAAGAGCGATTAAAGATCAAACTAAGAACGAGAAGATAGAAAACCAAATAAAAAAAGAATGGCAGAATATTATGACTAATAAAATTATTGGTTTTAATAAACTAATATTGGTTCAAATTACATGTATCATTAACCTAAGCGCTCACCAGTCTATGGAACACCGACAACGCAAACATGAAAAGTTGCAGGTAAGCAGAGATCGTGTTTGGAAAGAACAGGAGAATATGGTAAAAGCATGAGAGCAGGGACAAAAAAGGGGAGGCAGAATAGGAAAGAAGGCCACCAATGAGGCATCTGCAAGCAGACCACCGAGGAAAAGGGGAAGACGAACAAGAAAGGAGAGCATGCAAAATCTAATGCATGCCTACCGTGTAGGAACCCCAACAAAGGTTAAGGCGGTGATAGCTTCATGGGAAGCAGAGCTCAATGCCAACATGGTAAATGAAGAAATCCTAGAATCCGGTTGGGAGCACATGATTTAGGATCTAGGACACACCCGCAAGCGCCAGACATCATTCCAATAGACCATTTAGCTATATTGGGTCATGAAAAATCTTCTGGCAAAGGAAATGACAATTTATAAAGACAGAGAGGAGCCAAAAGAGGACAGACAGGAAGAGTTCAGCTTAAAAGACATCTAGAAGGAGATCCCATCAGTACAGATGCAGAAATAACACCATAAATTAAACTTAAAGAGAATGGAGAAACAATTTCAGACACTGATGCAGAGCGAAGTGCCCGGATCAAGTGCAAAATATTGGCTCCAATAGATTCTTCAAATGAATGAAACAGTGATATTGTTAGTTAAATTTTGTTATGATGTCAAATAGAATTTACTTTTCAAGAATTAAGCATATAGTAGGCATAACAACAAATGTAGCCTGGATGATAAGAATTAAATTGTTTAAATTTTGGGCAGCCTTTGATGCCGACTGGTGGCCAATAGACCCAGTTTCATATGAGCAGGTTGAGGCCACCATGTATATTTTGAAAGACATATATTACTACATTTTTATGGAAAATTAATAAAAAAGAGAAGAACTACCAAGCTTACACAAAAAAAATAAAAATAAAAATAAAAAATAAAAAATAAAAAAATATCAGTCAAACTTTTCATGAAAAATGGCCAACAACCATTTCACTAAAATCTTTGAAGAAGGTGCATTTAAATATCTCAAAGCTTGATAAGGTAGTCATTGTTATGTTGTGTTGTCCTCAAGTTTTGATAAGGTAGGTGTTGTGTTGTACTATGTTCTTATGGGCTTTGAATAGTTACATTTAGTTTCTTCACATATCTCTGATATATCTATAAACAAAGCCTTTTGAATAACTAGTGGGTATTAAAAGATCTCTCCAAAGGGCAAGTTTAATTACAACAGAAAACATGAGGACCACTAAAAACAACAAAAAAATATCTATATTCAAATAAATGATAAGGAGAATAGCTTATTATATTTCAATAGTATTTAATAATTATACCAATATTCTTAGATACCTTAAAAAATAAAATTGGTAAATAATCCATTATTTTGATGATAAAGGAAATATTTTACTTTGAACCAATATTCTCAGATGCCTTTAAAATTTTTTGGTAAATAATTTTTTATTTTGATATATTTAAAATTTTTGTATGATTTATGGCTAGAGTTTAATGATCATTATCTTAGAGTGGAAATTTGATTTTTTTGCATGTAATGTAATGTAATATTTAATATTTATTCTATTTTTTTTTATTGAAAGTTATTAAATTAACTATGAATCATACTGATATAGGGGAAATATAATTACAAATTCTTTCACATACATTTTGTTACTTTGTAATCTCTTTTATTAAATTTGGATGGAATTACCTTTAAGTGAGATTTTTTGAAAAGTTTTCTAATTTATTTTCTAATTTAATTGCAGGGATTTATTGAAATCACAACTTCCTTCCAAGTGCCTCAAAGGTTTTCAAGGTGCTAAAGCTATATATGTAGCCAAAAAACTAATTTAAACAACAAAAAATAAGGTTTCATCACAATTTTTTCTGTCGTGCCAAAACTCCTCTAAAAGCTCCAAAATCCACATAAAACTCCAAAAAATCACACTTAAAAGTCAACTCCAATTTCTTGACATCTTTCTTTAAATTTTTTAAAAATAAAAATCAATTTTATTATTTCTTTATTGAAAAATGTTAATTTTCTTTAACCATATTACTAATCTGCATTAGAATATTTTGTAAACTAATAGTGTTTTCTCAATGAATAATACCAGAATATTTCACATCTTTTATATGAAAATTATTCAACGTTAGTTAGTGACTTTCAACTCAATAAATATATACTTGATTTTACAGATGCTTAAAATAACTCAATTCTCCCCACGTGCCAATTCCTCAAATTTGTGACAAGTTTTCAAATAATTTGGGAAAAATATTATTATGAGTATTATTGGGGAAAATATTATTATGAATATTATAAAAGCACTCGAATCCTCTTTACCAATGCATTTTTTTAGTCAGGATGTTGCATATAGTGGCCTTTTAGGGAATATGAAAAACAAATGGATAAAAGTAAACATAATTCTAATTTTGACACATGTGACTCCCATATGTGTCTATCTCATAGATTGCAGTTCCTTTTGAAATTTCCAAATAAAATAGCTTTTTTGGCATTAGAAGATAAGATTTTCTAGTATCCATTGACTAGAAACACTTGAATATGTGGGAATGCATTTCCCAAACAAAAGAATTTTTTAGGCACTAGAAGATAGGATTTTCTAGTCTTCATTGACTAGAAACATTTGAATTTGTGGGAATGCATATAGGAGAATTGCTTCCAAAGTTAGCCTCTTTGAGTGGAACTCATGGCCAAATGTTTGGACTCAAGGCATTAAGGCTATCATATTCATGGTTGCAAATCCAAATAGCTTGTCAATATGATCTAAAACATCAAGTATGCTTACTTCAGACTAAGGAGTCACCAAAGGGACAAATTCAAAAATTTTATGTAAGTTTACGGAGGTAATTGTAAACTTATTGTAAAGTGGTATTTATTTATCACTCATCATTTCTAAGTGTAGAGACAATAATTTATATTACAAAGGAAACAATTCCAAACTCAAAAACATTTAGATCACAATAACATATCCATTTCTCTTTATTTATGCTCTTTTTCCATATGCTATCTGGTGCAAATGCTAGTTAATATATTTTTAAACACACGTTAACATTACTTAACCTTGTATATTAAAATACTTTATTTATGAGTCATATATATACATATATATAAATTTTTATTAATAATAATTTTTAAATAGTGCATATTAATTCTATATTACAAATTGTATGAATTACTTTAAATCAATTTTGATAGATGAAATTGATATTGAAAAAATATTAAAAAAATGTATCAGAAAATATTAAGGAACACTTATCTTACTCTCATTGAAAATGAAAATATAACACACACATATATTCTATCTATTTGAAAATTTCTTGGAGGTGGACATTTAAATATTTTATTTATGGCTTAAAGAGTATAAGAGATGTTTATCTTCACTGAAAATGAAAATATAACACATACACGTATATTGTATCTATTTGTAAATTTCTTTTATGTGGACATCTAAATATTTTATTTATGGCTTAGATTGAAAGTCAAATACTTTTACCACATCATTTTCATATTGGATTGTAATATCAACAAATCATAGATTTAACAATCATTAAGAGTGAATAAATTTCTTGAAGTACAAACTTCTTTTAAAATGTAAAACTTGAAAGAAGGTTTGCACCTAGAGAGATTTGATCCTTTTAGCTTTTGATAGATCCATGGTTAAGAAGGATATATATATATATATATGCACAAAATGGTCTTTTTTCAAGACATTTTTTCTGGTTAATTTTAACTAAAATTTGGCAGATATTTTTAAAAACTTGAGTTTAAGTTGATTAATTTATAGAATGTTTAATCTATAGAATTTGAGTGTCTTTCAAGAAGCTCAATCAATTTATACATTCAAAAATGCATTTCAAACAACAAAAAATCACATTCTTTCTTGAAATTGTTTGATGTGGCCCGTCCACGTGGCCCCTCTCCAACTCACCTACTCGCGGTACTTGTGAATCTGGTATGTTGATTATAATTGATTTGTAATCGTTTGGCTCGGTCCGAATTTAATTATGGCAGTACTTCCTACCTACCTTCCGGTACCTTGCCCCTTCTCCGGCTAACACCTGTCCGCCTCAATTAAGTGGAAACCCTAATCCTCCCGTTCCTCCTTTTGTTGATTCATTTCGCGCTTTTTGGTCATTTGGCACTGTGAACTCGCTGTTCTGCAACCTGGTCTCGAGCTCGGCTCTGGCTTGGAGAAACCAGTCGATACTTGGTCATTTTTTGATGGTTCTCTCGCCTGAATACTTGGTTTTCCACCGTGGTTTCGCCTGGTTACTTGTTTCTCGTATGCGATGGTAAGTGGTAACTCTGTCCGTGGTTTTGTTATTGAACTCTTCTCTGGTTTCTCGGTCGGCTTGTTCTCTGTCTGAGCTTTTGGTTTGCTTGGTCACATGCTGTGTTTTTATGGTCGTTTCTCCATGTGGATGGTTTCGTTGTGCTCAGAAGCAATGTATGCTCGGTGGCCCGCAACTCCTGGTGTCGGACATTCAACTCATCGATCTGGTAAGTCTAGCTCTCTGCTATATTTTCGTTTCTACTCCTTGAGTATTTACTGACCAGTTTAGCCCCTCTGTGGTCAGGTATGGTCTCGGTGAACAAGGAAACCGTTCACCCACAAGTATGGTAACTACCCTCTCTGTTAATCCTCGTTTCTGGTCATATTGCATTCCTTTTCTTGTGAAGTTATGGCATCGTATTTGATTCAGGGTTTTATCTATTCGTCAAACCCTAACATGGTTGCATTTCGTCCTTGCAGGTGACGGCTCTATGGTCATACGCAACAAACTACGGCTTCATACTCCCGGGTAGCTCTGTTCCTTCTGTTTGGTTGTTTTTATGAGTTAGGTTTGCCTGTAGATTTGCATGGTCTATACCCTAGGAACCCTGTTGGTCCTCGGCCATGTATGGCATTTCGTGTCTGTATTTTTTTATTGCTGTAGGGTATAGGCTTTATGTATATCCGGCTGTCACGCCTGTGTAGTATAAGCGTCTTGGGTATTCTTTTGTCACACCTGTTTAGAGGCGGAAAGGGCTCGACCCTTGTTACGAATTCGGTTGTAAACTCTTTATTTAATACAGATCTGCAATTGTAATATATATATATGCGTTGGAAATTTCAATTTCGTATTCAGTTCTTATGGGTTTGGTTTCTTACCCGGTTTCGATCTGGGAAATTCAAACTCTTCGCTCCACTCTCCGTTTGCTTTGCTGTTGTCTTACATGCTCTTCGCTTCACTCTCCGTATCGATATTGTTTGTTACAATAGTTTACACAGAACTTCTATTTGTCAGAAATGCGAATTGTACAGAACGTAAATGCTTTGTCTATACATTCATTTGTGCACAGGAATTTCGAAATGAAGGAGAAAGGAAAAAAAAAAAAAATTTGTCTGTCTCTTGTAATATTATTTCTCTGTTGCTTAGCTGCTGAACCCCTGTAGGATTTCGATTTTTTTCCTTTATACATTTTGAGGGCATTCGGTAGATAACTGTCAGCAGTTACTTTGTACAATTGGTTATTAAATTATGTTTTCTTGTTTCCAGTATTCGATAGTTTATAAAACCGACTTTGCCTATCTGTCACTGCGGTCCCACAAAGGGTGATTGAATACATTATTTGCACTAATCTAATTTATTAACTACAATTAATTACTGATAGCTACAGTAAAGTAAACTAAGTAAGATTTCCCAACAGAAACTAAACAGACTGTGATTGACCTTGTAAGAAAATAAAATGAAACTAAAAAAAAAACTTGACAGTCTTGCTGTCCATCCTTGAACTGTTTAACCTTCCCAGTCTTCTTCTGAAACTCTATCCCCGCTGTCTCGGTCTTCACCCTGTCGACCAGATGCTCCTGCATCAGGCTGCCAAGGTAAAAGAGAGTTCTCATGGCTCCGTTCCATGAGCTCCTCCACCGAGTATCCTGCCTTTCGAATCTGTGCTTCGTCGAGCCAGGAACTGTCCTCTAGAGGACGGTCCTTCCACTTGATAAGATAGCGCAGATACTCTTTTCTACGTGTCCGTTTGGCTACCTGTGTGCTGATAATTCCTTCAATTTCGTGAGTCTTAACCGACGGTAACTGTTTCTTCCAAAGACTGCTCTCGAACTGGGTGTCCCGTTGCGGCTGTACCATGTTTTCGTCTGCTACCTGGGCATGATATGGAAACAGGTCTGCCACGTTGAATATGGGCGATATGCCTATATCAAGTGGCAACTGAATTTCATATGCATTCGCTGAAAATTTGCGAAGGATTTTGCATGGGCCGATTTTCTTAAACTTCAACTTATTGTACGTTCCCTTAGGAAATCTTTCCCGACACAAATGCGCAAGCACGTCGTCTCCAACTTTGAAATGTACCTCACGCCGCTTGACATCTGCATGCTGTTTATATTTCTGTGTGTTGTCCTGCAACTTCATTTTAACTTTCTCGTGCAGTTCGCTCATTGCTTCGGCAAAATCTTCCCCGTCTGCACTCCTCCTTTCCAGTTGTCCTAAGTCCCGTAATTCATGTACTCCCCGCGGATGCATACCATATAAGATTTGGAAGGGGCTTAGACCTGTGCTCCGATTGGGCGAATCGTTGTAAGCGAATTCGGCCTGGGCCAGAGCTCGATCCCACAATCACGAGTTTTCTCCTGTCAAACTTCGCAATAAATTGCCCAAACTTCTGTTAACTACTTCCATCTGTCCATCAGTCTACGGGTGATACGCGGAACTGCAATTTAACTGTGTGCCCAGCTTTTTCCACAGGGTGCGCCAGAAATGCCCTGTAAATTTCACATCCCTGTCTGAAACTATAGTCCTTGGTAAGCAATGTAATCGAACTACTTCTGTGAAGAAGAGGTGTGCTACATATGTGGCGTCGCTAGTCTTCCGGCACGGAATAAAATGAGCCATTTTGGAAAATCTATCCACCACCACCATCACTGAATCAAAACCCCGTTGTGTTCTGGGCAATCCTAGGACAAAGTCAACACTGACTGAATCCCAAGGCCTGCTTGGAACTGGTAGGGGCGTATATAACCCAGCATTCTGGCTGTGCCCTTTCGCCAGTTGGCAGATTTTACATCTGGTCACATATCTCTGTACATCTCGACTCATTTTCGGCCAGTAGTAAAAGTGTCCTAGCTGTTCCAATGTTTTATCAACGCCAAAATGTCCTGCTAAACCTCCGCTATGCTTCTCTTTCACTAAATTTTCCCTCATTGAACAATCTGGAATACATAGCTGTCCACCACGAAATAACAATCCGTCCTGCAAATTAAAATCCAGCCATGGACTTGTATTTCGTAAGACAGGATTCTGGCATGCCTCAAAGGCTTCTTTGAAATCCGCGTCCATCTTGTACAAATCCTTCAAATACTCAAACCCCATTACCTGTATGCCGCTTTCCTGTAAGAGCAAAGCTCTTCTGCTCAAAGCATCCGCCACTTTGTTGGCTTGTCCACTTATATGCTTCAGCACGAAAGTAAAACTTTGTAGGTACTCCACCCACTTGGCGTGCTTGTGGTTCAATTTGTGTTGCTGCGTTATGTACTGTAACGCAGAATTATCGGAGAACAAAACAAACTCATTGCCGAGTAAGTAGTGCCTCCAATGTTTCAAGGCTTGAACTACTGCATAGAATTCTTTATCGTATGATGAATACTTCTGCCGGCTTTCATTTAGTTTCTCACTAAAGAATGCCACAGGTCTGTCCTCTTGACTGAGTACAGCACTGATAGCTGTCTCGCTTGCATCACATCGAACCTGAAAAGGTTTGCTGAAGTCGGGCAGCCTCAAGATTGGCCTCTCTGTTATTTTCCGCTTCAGAAGTTGAAAACTGTCTTCTGCTGCTTTAGTCCGGCAAAAAGGACTGGCCTTTTTGATGGTTTCTAACATTGGCGCGCAGATTTCACTAAAATTCTTGAATAAACTTACTGTAAAAACTTGCTAAACCGTGAAAGCTGCGTACCTCAAATAAATTCCTGGGTGACGGCCAACTTAGGATTGCTGTAATCTTCTCTGGGTCCATTTTCAACTCATTCTCCGCCACTACGAACCCCAGATATACTAACTCCTTCTGTAGGAAAGTGCATTTCTTCAAATTTACCAGCAGTTTGTTCTGCTGCAGCTTCTCGAATACTCTTCGAATATGTTGAAGGTGCTCCCTTTTTGTCCTGCTAAAAATTAAAATATCATCCACATAGACTATCACGAATTTTCCAATAAATTCCTTTAACATTTCGTTCATCAGTCTCATAAATGTACTTGGAGCGTTACTCAACCCAAACGGCATAACCAGCCATTCGTACAGCCCTTCGTTGGTCTTGAAGGCTATCTTCCATTCGTCACCTTCCCTAATCCTGATCTGATGATACCCACTTTTCAAATTGATTTTCGTAAAATACGCTGCTCCACTAAGGCAATCCATCATGTCATCCATCCTAGGCAAGGGAAACCTGTAACGGATAGTGATTTTGTTTATAGCCCGCGAATCTGTACACATTCGCCACTCTCCACCCTTCTTGGGCACAAGCACTGTAGGCACTGCACAGGGGCTTAAACTTTCTTTGATCAGTCCCTTGTCCAGCAATTCCTGCACTTGTTTGCGCACTTCTTCATTGTCCTTTGGACTCATTCTGTATGCTGCCTTGTTTGGTAAACTCACTCCTGGTATAAAATCGATGTGATGACTGATGCTTCTCTTAGGAGGTAACTTATCAGGTAATTCCTCTGCTGCAATATCTTGAAATTCTTCCAACAACTCCTGTATTTCCTTTGGTAATTCTGTTCGTTCTATGCTCAGTAATACTAGCTTCAACCTCCTTACAACTGCAAAATTTACTTCAGTTTCGTCAATCTGTTTGATGAACTGCTTTCCTCCCAATAACAACGCCTTTGTTCCGCTAGATTCTGCTGAATCTTCTTCTTTGATGGGCACGAGTGTGTGTTTAACCCCATCCTTCGTAAACTTGTAACAATTTGTCTTTCCATCATGTGTCACTCTCCTGTCATACTGCCATGGTCTTCCGAGCAGTATGTGGCACACGTCCATGGGCATAATATCGCAAACCACTGTATCGTGGTACTTGCCAATGCAAAACTCTACCTCGCATTGTTCATCAACCAACGACTGGTGGCCTTTCTGTAGCCACGACACCTTGTAAGGTGTGGGGTGTTTCAGCCGCTTTAACCCTAATTTTTCTACCATCTCAGTGGCAACCAAGTTATCTGTACTCCCGCTGTCTATTATTACCTTACAGCACTTCCCATGAGACTTACAGACTATCCGAAACAGTGACTTCCACTGAGTCGGTTCAGACACTTCCTTAATTGGCTTTAGCAGAACTTTATTCAGGAGCAATGCTTCTCCTGTTTCTGCTACATCTTCCACTTCTCATGGTTGTGCTTCCGTTTCTTTTGGTTGAACCATATATGTTCCTCTCTGACCTGCCTGCTCAACTTTTGGGCACTCAAAGGATCGATGTCCCCATTTTTGACACCTGTAGCACTGGAAACCAGTTCCTCTTCTGCGGCCATTCCCTCTTCCACGCTGATATGACCGACCTCCTCTAGTGCTATCTCCTTTGTCAGCTGTCCCTGAAGTTTTTGAGCCGCTGCCTTCTTCACTGTTTGCAGCACTCTTTCCTCTTCCGTAGGACTGTCCTCATCCTCTACCACTTCCTCTTCCTCTCCTGTTATTCTGCTTTCTATTAATTTTCTCCTCAGCCTTCACAGCACTCTGAAAGGCTTCCTCTATACTTCTGGGAGAAAGAATACTAATTTCATCCAGGATCTCCATCCTCGAACCGTTTACATACTGTGCTGTCTTCTCTGGAGTCTCATCTGTGTAGCCAGCACGTAGATTGACCCGGTAGAACTCTTCCGTGTATTCTTTGACAGTCATACCCTTCTGTCTCAAATTCTGCACTCTTCGACATAGTTCAACCTGGTAATCTTTCGGCAGAAACCTGCCTTTCAGTTTCGCTACAATCCTCGCCCAGGTTCGTATGGGTGACTTATTCAATCTTTTTCTGTCTGCCTGGACATTATCCCACCACAAGAGGGCATGTCCCTTCAATTTAGTAGCAGCGAACTTAACTTTCTTGTCCTCCCTAATTTCTTCATTTTTAAAGTATTTATCCAGTTCGCTGATCCAATCTATCAGAATATCAGCAGACAGACTACCATCATAATTTGAAATTTCTGTCTTTGGCTTGCTGCTGGCCAATAAGATGGAATGCAGCAGTCTTAATTCTGGAGCCTCTTCATCAGAAGCTTCCGCAGCAGCTACTGTTTCTTCCTCACTCTCATCTCCCAATTCTGGGTCTCTTCGTCTACCCGCTTCTACGGCTTCCAAGCGAGCTGTAAGAACTCGAATCTGTTCTCTTAATCCTTCATCTCCTCCTCCTCTTTGTGCACCTCTGCCACGCCCTTGTCTTGGCGCTTGTACTTTTGCCATCTTCCTCTAACTAACAAATAAAATAATAATAAAAAACTGCTCTGATACCAATTGATGTGGCCTGTCCACGTGGCCCCTCTCCAACTCACCTACCCGCGGTACTTGTGAATCTGGTATGTTGATTATAGTTGATTTGTAATCGTTTGGCTCGGTCCGAATTTAATTATGGCAGTACTTCCTACCTACCTTCCGGTACCTTGCCCCTTCTACGGCTAACACCTGTCCGCCTCAATTAAGTGGAAACCCTAATCCTCCCGTTCCTCCTTTTGTTGATTCATTTCACGCTTTTTGGTCATTTGGCACTGTGAGCTCGCTGTTCTGCAACATGGTCTCGAGCTCGGCTCTGGCTTGGAGAAACCAGTCGATACTTGGTCGTTTTTTGATGGTTCTCTCACCTGAATACTTGGTTTTCCACCGTGGTTTCGCCTGGTTACTTGTTTCTCGTATGCGATGGTAAGTGGTAACTCTGTCCGTGGTTTTGTTATTGAACTCTTCTCTGGTTTCTCGGTCAGCTTGTTCTCTGTCTGAGCTTTTGGTTTGCTTGGTCACATGCTGTGTTTTTATGGTCGTTTCTCCATGTGGATGGTTTCGTTGTGCTCAGAAGCAATGTATGCTCGGTGGCCCGCAACTCCTGGTGTCGGACATTCAACTCATCGATCTGGTAAGTCTAGCTCTCTGCTATATTTTCGTTTCTACTCCTTGAGTATTTACTGACCAGTTTAGCCCCTCTGTGGTCAGGTATGGTCTCGGTGAACAAGGAAACCGTTCACCCACAAGTATGGTAACTACCCTCTCTGTTAATCCTCGTTTCTGGTCATATTGCATTCCTTTTCTTGTGAAGTTATGGCATCGTATTTGATTCAGGGTTTTATCTATTCGTCAAACCCTAACATGGTTGCATTTCGTCCTTGCAGGTGACGGCTCTATGGTCATACGCAACAGACTACGGCTTCATACTCCCGGGTAGCTCTGTTCCTTATGTTTGGTTGTTTTTATGAGTTAGGTTTGCCTGTAGATTTGCATGGTCTATACCCTAGGAACCCTGTTGGTCCTCGGCCATGTATGGCATTTCGTGTCTGTATTTTTTTATTGCTGTAGGGTATAGGCTTTATGTATATCCGGCTGTCACGCCTGTGTAGTATAAGCGTCTTGGGTATTCTTTTGTCACGCCTATTTAGAGGCGGAAAGGGCTCGACCCTTGTTACGAATTCGGTTGTAAACTCTTTATTTAATACAGATCTGCAATTGTAATATATATATATGCGTTGGAAATTTCAATTTCGTATTCAGTTCTTATGGGTTTGGTTTCTTACCCGGTTTCGATCTGGGAAATTCAAACTCTTCGCTCCACTCTCCATTTGCTTTGCTGTTGTCTTACATGCTCTTCGCTTCACTCTCCGTATCAATATTGTTTGTTACAATAGTTTACACAGAACTTCTATTTGTCAGAAATGCGAATTGTACAGAACGTAAATGCTTTGTCTATACATTCATTTGTGCACAGGAATTTCGAAATGAAGGAGAAAGGAAAAAAAAAAAATCTGTCTGTCTCTTGTAATATTATTTCTCTGTTGCTTAGCTGCTGAACCCCTGTAGGATTTCGATTTTTTTCCTTTATACATTTTGAGGGCATTCGGTAGATAACTGTCAGCAGTTACCTTGTACAATTGGTTATTAAATTATGTTTTCTTGTTTCCAGTATTCGATAGTTTATAAAACCGACTTTTCCTATCTGTCACTGCGGTCCCAAAAAGGGTGATTGAATACATTATTTTCACTAATCTAATTTATTAACTACAATTAATTACTGATAGCTACAGTAAAGTAAACTAAGTAAGATTTCCCAACAGAAACTAAACAGACTGTGATTGACCTTGTAAGAAAATAAAATGAAACTAAAAAAAACACTTGACAGTCTTGCTGTCCGTCCTCGAACTGTTTAACCTTCCCAGTCTTCTTCTGAAACTCTGTCCCCGCTGTCTCGGTCTTCACCCTGTCGACCAGATGCTCCTGCATCATTGTTTAGTTGTATTCGAGTGAAAAATCCTATTTCGTCTATATAGACATATATATGGGTGTGTAGACTGCTTAAACTTGCAATTCCAACAAATATTTGATGAAATTCATAATTTTGAGCTAAGAATGTATTTTTAAAAGCCACAAATTCTAAAATAACAAGACTACTTGAAATATTTTAATAGTAAGAATTTATTGTTTTCAATTAATTTATTGAGTATACTTTAGTTACATTTTATGTAAACATTTTAACTCATTTTATGTACACATTTTGACTCGAAAATTACATAAAAAATCAAATAAAATAATTGAAATTAAAAAAAAAAAGATACCTTTTGGTTTTTGTGTTGAGTTTTTTGTTAACCCATGGTATGTAGTATAGCCTATTTAAAGAAGTGAATATATATATATATATTATATATATATATTATATATATATAACCAACCTAGATCTATCTTAGCCCATGACGTATTTGCAATGAAAGAGAACAAATCTGAGGTGCAGACTTTTCCTCCAATTTTACATTCAAAAAAAGGCTTGCACATTGAGAAATTTGATTCCTCTAAGTCCTTGATAAAGCCAAAGTTAAAATGCATCTAGGCACGTATAATATATGCATAGTTTTTTTCTAATTATATTCATAATTAACATTTGAAATATTTTACTTAAAATTGATATCAAAATATTTTTATTTGTGAATCGCATTATCCACATTAAAATATTATTGATATATTTTAAATTATATCTTCTTCAAGAAGTAATAAAATTTTTAATTTATTATAATTATTCTTGCATTTTGCAATAAAATATTTATTATAGTAAACATTAAAATATATTTTATGAAATTGATATTAAAATATATTAGTTAATATAAATATTCAATAATTTATAATAGTGTATATATGAAATTTAACCTGCAAAAATTAATTAACTTAAATATTAAAAATATATATAATATTTTATAAAAAATATTTTTAAAAACCTAAGAAATATACATCTCTCCCCGGACACTAACAGAAAAGAGTTGACATATCTCAACTGTACATTTTGTGAAGGAAGTTGACACTGACTTCTTGGATTTATGATAAAAAAGTTTATGTGAATATAGTTGCCGTTGACATTTTTTAATTTACGTAAATAACAATAAATAAATTATCTAGAATATGACAAATCCATCTCCCTCCTGGGTAAAATAAACTATGAGGGTGTTTTGCTTGGTTTGTTTTAACTTTTATCAGTATCTAGCACACAGGGGTTTTAACAATGTGCAGTGCTAGGCATTACTAGATTCCTATGGGGTTGCAAATTGTGTGGGCTATATCTTTTTTATGGGTTTATTTGAGGGGCTTGTGCGTCATATATATATTATATATATTATATTAGTTAACATGGATATTCAAATAATTTATGAGAGTTTATTTAAAGTAAGTATTAAAAATATTTTTAAAAAGTATAAAAAATATACATCTTACTCACATTCAAAATAATATATAGAGTTGTCTTTGTAAATTTCTATGTTACTTCACATGAACTTCACATCATAAAGTTTATGAAGGCATACATACTCTACTTGCTTTAATTTTGAAGCTATAACTTTTAAGGAAGAAACACATGCTCTTAAACATTAGGTTTTTTAAATCACAAATAACATATACATTGTTAACATTGAACTATTTTATTTAATATTGATATTGAAATATATATCTTAAATGACACATTAATTCTATATTAAATATTGAGTGAATGACACCACCTTTAATAAGTAATCAATTGATTTTATTTTTAATTCTTTCTTGTTTTTAGGCATTGAAATATTTTATGATAGTGAACATTAAAATATGTTTCTATACTTCAAGATAAGTTGATATTAGTTAACCTAAATATTTAAATAATTTATAATAGTTTATTTAATTTATGTATAAAAAAAGAAACTACTCATCTTTTTTGGATTTATGTAAATAATAATAAATAAACTATCTAAAATACAAAAAATTGGAATCCAACAAGATTTCCACAACAACACTGAGAGCAAACTGCTAAAATATTCAGCTAGCCATCAATCTCATTAATTAATCGAGCACCATAAAGAGCCCACCACGACTAAAACTTCTCCAAAGTTCAAAATTAATATCCACTAATATCATTATTATCTGTGGTGTTCACCAAATTGGTGGCACTCCTCCACCTTATTCATAGGTGGTGGAATGTCCAGAAAGGTCAGAAAAGGAGTAATAATGAGAAGAATAAGGAGGACATTTTCCCCTGGGTCAACTGGATGGTCATTGATAGGTGAAGCCTACATTTATTATCGCTCCATGACCAACAATTGTCCTAGGAACTTCATCGACGAGAGAGAGAAAAGGTAAAATAAGCTTTGTTGTTTTGTTTTTTTTTTTAATATGATTTTTATCCATGTGTGTAGTACACTAGCTTAGATCCATCTTAACTCTGGATCTATCAAGTCCCCAGAGGAATTAAATCTCTCGAGGTGCAAATTTTTCTTCTTTGCACTCAATAAAAGAGTTTTGCATCTCGAGAGATTTGATCCTCTCTGCACTTGATAGATCTAGAGTTAAGATAAATCGAAATTGATAAAATTAATACTAAAATGCTTTGTATTTTATTATCATACATACTATAACTATCACAAGATTAATAAGGTCTCCATCTAATTTTCATTACTTGATCCTAAAAACTAAAAGAAACATATCATACCTTCAAGAACCAACCCCTTTTATTCATCCTAACATCGAAATAAAATATGTGTAATCACAACATCCCAAATGTTAAACCCACCCAAAACCCTTCATTTTAAAAACATTCATCCAAAAATTAAAACGTTAGAAAAATGAAGTCCTCACTCTAGTAAAGCCTCAAAATATCTAAACCCCAGAACTTTTAGTTCCAAATAGGCTTTCTTAAACCAAATGCTCAAAATCCCTTTAAAAGAGATTCAAACCTTGGCATGTAGCTGCAATTCCTTGCTCAAAGCTTCTTCATCATCTCCATCAACATAATAATTAAAGATATCAAGGAACCATGCAACTCCACTAATGAGCACAATTATTGTAGATCGTGAGATTCTAAGGTATTGCCCACGTGGGTTTTCCTTGAGACAAAATAGAAGGCCTCGTATTTTATTATTATGCATACCATGGCTATCATAGGATTCATGGACAAGATTAGAAATGTTTATAAAGAGATTGTTTCAGGTAAGTCACATTGAAATTCTTCAAGTTGACCCATTTTGAACCATTTAGTGTGGTTCATCTTTGTCCTCATGATGCACTAAGTGGTTTGAAACTCGTTGACTTGAATAATTTCAATGTGATTTACTCGAAGAATCTCTTTATAAACATTATGAATCACAAAAGTTTGCACTCAGAAAGATTAGTAATGTCTCCATCTTTTTAAATCTCAGTATTACGTGCTATGAAAACCACTTTAATTTTTCTTATCTAAAGTTGTTTAAGCTTATGTTTCTTCATTCAAGGCTTGAAAAAACATAATTTTTTTTTAAATTTTGTTATTTCTAAATTCTTGGATTTCAATAGAGATGTCTTCTCTGAGGGATTTCTTCAGCTATTCAACATCCTCCACCACCCATTCTTTGTCTTTATAAACCCTAAAAAGATTAGAAAAAGCTTTGGTAATGGCCTCGTAGCATTTGTCCATTCTTCGTCATCAAAAACCCTAAAAGCCATAGAAAAAGCTTCAACAATGGCCTCGTAGTGTCTGAGATTACCAGGAGGGTTATTTTCCATTTGTTTCTTCAACAATTCAACATCCTTCGTCGTCCATTTTCCGTCATCAAAAACCCTAGAAACCACAAAAGCGATTGCACCTACATCCCTTTTTTTGTTTTCTTCTAGAATTTCGTCTGATATGAGGATATTTGAAATGGATGTTTTGGGATTATTGTTCTCTGATCACTTGGCCTTTCCTTTATAATTTTATTCATTTGAGTTCCAAAGGAAAATGAAATCAAAATAAATTTCATTAACTTTAGCACACCTCACCAATAAGCTCGAGATATTCGAAGAAGATGGGGTTTCTAACGTTGAGATTTACCACGTTGGCATTGAGCTCCAGATCTGTATAGTTACGAGGCATCCCAGAAATATATGGACATTGTCTTCCACCGCGTTCCTGCACAGTACACATACCCCCGGCCCCTGTTAGTTCCTCTTTTGTAGGTTTTCCCATGTCAAGTTCTTGTTTTTCCAAACAAGCCAAAGAAATAAAATGATCTTAATAGGAATTCTAGGTTTCCAAAGCTTATAAAACCAACGTACTTCTAAGTTATGTACCTCATGGCTATAGAGAGTATTATAAACATCTGCCACCACTACGCCTCCTTCGTTCATTTTTCCAAACCAAGCAATCCGATCTCCACTTGCCTCCCGACCAACACCTACCAATTTCATCTCGGACCTAATCTGCTCCCATTCCTGTGCCATCGGGCCCTCTAGACTCATCTCCCAAAATCCTTTCCAGATAGGTAAATAACCATGCCATTGTCTAATGGCTTGGTTCCAATAGAAAATATCCTTATTGTTTATGCATTGGATGAGTGCATCTGTTGGACGTAAATCCCTTCCCATACCTAGAATATGTTCCTGTCTGATCAATATCTTGTGCCTAGATCCAAAGATCCAACACAGGTTGTGCATAAAACTATGCCTAATTTTCTTTAAGCTGAGCCATATGGCCGACCCCAAGGTTGTCCCAATGAGCTCCCTATGCATCCAAACAGTGAAAAATTTGTCTTTGAGGTATTTATGTCTAATAATATTCCCCCATATGCCATCCCCAAAAATACCTCTCCATAGTGTTTTTTGTAGCAAGGCCCATCCAAAACGCCTCAAATCCAAGATCCCCCAACTGCCCAGCCTTTCTGGAATGGTAATGGAGGCCAACTTAACCAGATGGTATTTGTATGTGGTAGTCGATCCAGACCAAATATATTTTGCCATGATCATGTTAAGATTCTTGATAATGGTACTTAGGAGGCAGTATAAATGGCCCCAAAATGCTCCCAATTGTGTGATCACTGATTGGGTGAGAGTAATGTGCCCACCCAGTGATAGGCATTTGTATTCCCGCCTGAAGATCTTTTTATAGTACCTATCCACTAACCACATCCAGTCATTTATCCTTTATTTGTTGGGTTTGATATGATATCCCAAGTATTTCATGCCCCCCACTAATATGTCAGCCCCCACCCCAATAATCTTCAGATGTATACAATGTCCTCCAGATCACAATTGCCATATAAAATGATAGAATTCTGTAGATTCATGATTATTCCCGTGGCATTCCCAAATTTGGCGAAGATAAGAAATAAAGCCAACCATGCAAACCTATTGATCATGCCCATAATCAGCACATCATCCATAAAGAAACTATGTGAAATCTCGATATCTTGTCCCAGAACCAGAGCACAAAAATCACCCTCTGCCACAACCTTTTTGATATGAAAACTGAGTCCATCCATTGCCAATATGAATAATAATGGTGAAAGGGAGCAACCTTGTCTGAGCCCTCGTCCAAACCCAAAAAAACAAGTGGGGTATCCATTTATAATAATAGTCTATCTGACATTAGTGATGCAAGCCATGATCCATTCCACATTTATGACCCGTAGTCAATTTTTTTGTAATACCATCCTTAAATATCCCCAATCTAGGTATTCATATGCCTTATGTAGGCCGACCTTCATAACAATAGCATTTAGTTTTTTGGTATGGATTGAATGTATGCATTCTTGAGCAATGGCCACAGCATCGTGGATCTATCTGTTCTATAAAAAGCTGAACTGTTTGGGAGTTTTATTTTTGATAGGGTGTGCTTAATCCCACTTCCAAGTCTTAGATATAATCTTATATATAAGATTACAAAGCGAAATGAGTCGATAATCTGAGAATGATTCAGAGGATGCCCTTTTTGGAATGAGCGCAACGTAGGTTGAATTTATATGAGGATGGATATGCCCCCTGATCCTTGATTCTTCCACCATAGCCAGGAGGACCCCCTGAAAAATGTCAAAAAAATGTGTAAATAGTTCGATCGTCCATCCATTAGGTCCAAAGCACTTGTCTCTTTCAAACGATTTTAGCATCCCCATTATTTCCTCCCCTGTGACCTCCTTATATAGGGTCGCGTTTGCATCATCATCAAACATGGTGGGATATACATCCACCCCCCAAATTTTATCCTTGGAATAGTCCGCCCCTTTGCAACTATAAGCCTTTTCAAAATGTTGGACAACCACTTTACATATATCCTTTTGAGTTTGTATCTAGTTCCTTTTTGTGCCAATAATATCCCATATGGAGTTTATCTTTCATCTGTGATTGGAAAATCTATGGAAAAAAATTGTATTTCTATCCCCTTCCTAGATCCATATGGCCCTACTCTTTAGGCGCCATGTAGTCTCCCTAATTTGTAGAATATATTTCCTGTTTTGTTCCAGATAGTGTATTTCAGCCCTTAGTGATGTCGGGGTATTGTGCATTAACAATTGTGGACTCAGTATATCTAATGCCACAGATATATCTTTTAGATCTTTTTTCATTTGGGATTTCTTCCTCCTATCCCGTTCTTTTACCACGACCTTTAGGGCCTGTAGTTTTTCCTGAATATTCACCATGGGGGAGATATCTTGTTCCTTGTCCATATTCCAGGCATACCACAATAGAGTATCAAATTACATGTCCTCCAACAACACACGATTAAGTTTGAATGGAATCCCATGTCAGAGATCTCCTCGCCTCCATTGGAGAATAATGGGTATGTGGTCGTAAATAAAATTATTCATGATGCCTGATTCGAGGTACCTAAGCCTCTCAACTAATTGTTCGTGCATAAGAAATCTATCCAGACTTTTTTCCACATATCCATCACCCGTCCTTCCATTGTCCTAGGTAGGAGAAATCTTAGAGGGACATATATCCACGAAATTGTAATCGACAATGATGTATTTTATCAGATCATCCATGGCATCTACTTTACTGGACCTCCCCCAAAACTCATCTATCCCAATGGTGCAGTTCAGATTCCCAGCCATGATAAGGGATTCTAGTACCAAAACCTCAGATGCAACCAGTTTTCTCTAGAATGTGTTTTGGTCTCTGTACGGGGCATAAATATTTAGTATTAGAATGCACCTCAGGAGTCCTCTAATATTTCCAGCTAGTAATATGTCGGCAGAACAAGAAAAATCCTTCATATAGATCCATCTTGGGTCCCATAGAGCTACCAGACCCCCTGAGAGACTTGCAGTGTCTGTTGCCACCATATTCCAGTCACGGAGCATCTTCCTAAAATATATAATCACCCATTGATCCGAGTGCATAGCTTCCTAAAGAAGGATGATATAGGGGCAGGTTGAAAGGAAGAGTTCTTTGAGGGCCAAGAATTTTGGAGCAGCCCCCAAACCCTGAATATTCATAGATAGAATGAAATTCATGACAACCCGGGAATGGGCATATTTTCTCTAAGGGCCTGAGGAGGGATGGACGAAACAATGGGGATGTCTATCAGTGCATGTGAATCAAACGAACTAAAAGGAAGGGGCCTTGTGCATCTACTAGCTCGGCTCTGTTTTCGGCGGATAGTGATGTTGCCCGTCGAGGTGGAACTGATGTGGGGTGATGACCAGCCAGTACGTTTATTAATCGTGAGAGTACGGAGATCGAGGGTCTTCTTCTGGAGCACGAAATCAATGTCGCTATCCACCAAATTGATAGGGGAGTAAACGGGCAAAATAGGTCAAGTCCTAGTCACCGGGGATGGTTTAGTAATGGGTGGGGCGGGGAGGTGCAAGGATGTACGTAATTTGTGAAGGGGAGGTGGTTTCATATGCCAACAAAAGGGGTGGCAATATCCCCGTAAGTGGCGGGTCAACACAAAGATGATGAAGGATCTTTTTCGATGGGGACATAGAAATGTCTTCAACTGCAAGTGTGACAGAACCATTGGAAGTGCAAGGAGATGAAGGAACCACGATAGGTGCGGAATCATCACATTTCTTAGGATGTAATTCAAAGGATGGGAATGGTATAGAAAAAGGCGGTGTATCTAAAGAGTGGTGCGTGCCGCCTGGATAATCAGTAGACACATGGCCAGTCGCTGATTTTGTATCTCGTCCACCAGCCTTATCCTTCACCCCATAAGAAGTCCGTCTGTGTGCCATACGACGTCAACCCATCTGACGTGGACATTGAGCCATGAGATGTCCCATGTGATGGAATATGAGACATCAAAAGGGGACATGCTAGAAGTCCAGCCTTTGCACCAAATGTGTTCCCTCCCATAGAAGTTTGATGTGGTCTAGGAAGCCCCTCTGTATTCCTTTTCAATCAAGATCCAAGCAATTCTTTTATCTTGAGCTCCCAAAAACTATGAGTCGACGTAAACAAACTTACCAATTGCATTCCCGATATCCATGAATACTTGCCAAGTCCAGAGTTTGATCGACAAACTAGGTAATTTGACCCATATCAGTTTATTTTTAGGCGTCTCCTTAAGGGGATTGAAGCCAATGTACCATGAGTGTAGAGCCAAAAAACCCCTCCCCTTAATCCATGGCAGTGCCTTGATTTTATTTAAATCATCTTGGCTAAGGAAATGAAAATAGTACCATCCATTCATCAACCATACCACTAAAGGCATATATCCCAAAAGATACTTCCATTTTGTTTCCACCCAACTACTCATCTCTCCTTCTCCCAATTCAACAAAGTGACATCTACCAACCAAAGCCCTCTTCTTCAAACTGTTTCTATCAAAACGTTATGGCCAAAACTGTGAACAGGCACTAGAGTGGAAATATTGATAGTATGATGTTGTTTCCAGGAACGTATGTCCCTGTAGCCATGTAGCTCCCCATGTGAACTGGGGATTTCATGTCCACCACTTGGCGAGACCTTCGAGGCATCCATCGAGCACTAAGTATTTGTGCATACAGGCCCACCATCCAGCTCTGACCCAGAGAAAATTCGGTGATTTGATTCTACCTCCAGCATGGCACGAATGAATGCTTCATATGTCGATGTATCCAACTCAAAACGGTCCATCATGGACACCATTCGATATGTATGACAGGGTGTGTGAAGGTAATGGAATAAACACAGTCATAAAAGGACGTCATACTGGTAGGTCAACTAATAGGTGTATCTTGGAGAAATCTCTCACCAGGAATGTCTTAGGATCCCCAATCACCAGGCACAGTAGTATTACACATGCCACATTATACCCACATACTACCAAACAAGGGACACTGCTTCTAGATTGCAGTCTGAAAAGGGAAAGAATGGACGAGTGCACTTAAAAAATTAAAATGCTTGTTCCAGGCCTTTGGAACACTATTACCAATGGCCAAAGGGTCAGAATCTACCTGTTAGAGAATAATGTGGATAGTGACCCAAGTCATCTCAAAATAAGTTGTGTCCCAACGCCCCCCATCGGAATATTCAAATTTCGTTGGAAAACAAAAAGTAGTGGCCAGAATAGCCCATTTAGTCTTGATGCACTAGTGCCTATAGAATATCGCCCATGAAACACAACTTATCTGACTAGTTCCAATGTCGGATAGTCCTAGACATCTACCCTTCATAGAAACATCAACAACAACACCCTAGACAAGTCTGCCACCTGTTACAGAGTCTAAAACCAAATTCCCTGCATGGCCTATAAATGATGAAAGAATTCACCCAACGTTGCCAAAACATATAATAGTTTATATGACTCAGGCAAGGTCCATCCCCCCGATTGTGGTGTGGGCAGGTGATGGAAAGGATATCAATCTAGATAGGCATCTGGTCACTTGGATGAGGGAGGAAATGATTCCTAATCATGCATAATAATATATAGATGAAAATAAAGAAAATCATCAGAATATGTATTATATTTGATTGTAATATGGCGAATAAACCATTAAGGAAGACAGTGGGCATTTCCAGGCCCAATGTAGGGATGTAGACCACACCAAAATAAACCAAAATGTGAACCCCACAATCCTAAAAATGTGTTTCCCGGTAGGGAAGACAGTGAAGGCCATAAGCCATCCATATCCCAAACAAGCCAAGAGGGAACTTTACTAACAGCTCCAACGTTTATGAGCATCCATCAAGCCAGTGATTTTTCAAGCAAAATGGTAAGCATCCTGGTAGCGCAGAGTCCATAGTCATGTAGTACCTACAACTTTGCAAGACATACCTTGTCTATTCCTAAGCTGATTTATTCTCCAGTCACCTTCAAGAGGAAGGGCTTTACATCACATAGGGTTTTTGAGCCACAGCTCATCACAACTAGGAAAACTCTTGTTTTCATAGTTATGAAAGTAGAGATTTAAAGAATTCAAATAACTTCATTTTTTTTATGTTGCAAGCGAGGGAGTGTTACACAATAATTTGTCACCGACTCTACATTCCTTGATCCCGGATACTACTGATCCATGTTATTGACATATGTGCTGTGTCTGTTGCCAATTATGTGTCATTACCTTGAAATCTCAGGAAGGATGTCTCAATTCATTATCCTTAAAGAAGACCCCCTTTTACCTAAGTTTATGGGTCGTCATGAGTCAGAAGTTATCCCTCTCGCGAAGATGGTCAAGTTAACACTAGCCCTAGAGAAGTCTTCACTCTGTCCCTACGTTGCACCCGCGACGAGCCAGATTTGGCAAGTTTTCCAACAACTCGTCGAAACTTCGAGATGAAATTACTTCATGAGTGGTCCTTGGGTCAGTTGAGCTCACCTTTCTCCTCTAGGATAGTTGTTCCACCTTTTTTGCAACCTCCCTAAGAGATAAGCTCTTCCTTCCTTCTCTTATGGGACCTCTCCCTCCTATAAATATCTCCTCCATGAATGATATCCACTAGCTTGGATGTAACTAGATGATAGCTAGATGTAATTTGATAGTTCCAAGTTTCTAAGAGAGGAGTAGTGGTAGAGACTGTTATTAGAGTGTGTAATTAGCCTCATTTGTATTTTTATTTGAGATATGTTTGAGTAGATTTGGCTTGAGAGCTTTCTAGCATCAACCCTTTTGGACAAAAGAGAGATTAATATGTTCCCTTGGGAGACGTTTCACAAGTAAATGCTTACGAAGACATGCCGATAGGACCCTTCAAGGAGGCTTACGATGTCAAGGCTCGGTTGTAAGTTTTACTTTGATTTATATTAATACAAATCAATAGCTTGTTTCTAATATCTTGTGTTAAATTGTATGTCGATAGCTTGAGGTTCCTTGACTCTTCAAGTAGATTGTTTGGTCATCTTCTATTTCATTTGTGGTGTTTCTCTATATGTTGTTTTCATGTATGAGTGACTAGAAGAACAACAGCTGGAGAAACATGACGAGGACTTCATCGAATGTCGGATTGAAGGTAGGCATTCATAACACCAACTTTCTCAGGAAATTTGCTTTGGTATTGTCTGTGCAGTGACTAGACCCACTCTTGGGCTAGAGGGGTTGCCTCTATATGTAGAGGGAACTTACTTGTGTCACAGGGAGGTTCTCATAAGAACGATTTCTAATATGATAAAATAGAGAAGGGATCATCCTCACATTGTTCACAATGATATGTTAACTAAACTTTTCGAAGAAGGTCTTATTTTTGATGAAATTATTTGTGATTTTATATTATTCTTGCTCTTTGCTGGACATGAGACTTCTTCAAGAGCCATGACATTTTCTATCAAGTTTCTCACTACTTGTCCCAAAGAATTGAATCAAATAAACATAAGTATGTATAGAATTTATTTGTTATCAAATTTCTTATTATTAGGTCAAAGGAGTTAGAACAAATAAAAATGCTTACAATTTTTTTATTTTCAATTTTTATGTTTATTAAATGATTTGGTTTATAAAATTATATATAATGAAACATTTCATGTTGATATGATAGGAAAAACATGACGCTATATTAAAATCCAAGGGTGCTCATAAGAAATTGGAGTGGGATGATTATAAATCAATGAAATTCACTCAATGTGTATGTAAATTGTTACCCTTTTTGTCTATTTGGTTTTTTATTAACAAGAACATTATTAGAAATAATATTCTTGAAAAAATTGTTAAACATATTAGAGTGATGAGAATTTTTTTTTTTAATAACCATTACAAAAGCCAATATTTATTTTAGGATCCAAACTATGGAACATGGATACAAATGATGTGATTTCAATTTCATTCTTTACAGGTTATAAATGAAACACTTCGACTAGGTAACTTTAGCCCTAGGGTGTTTAGAGAAACTAAAGAAGACACTAAAGTGAAAGGTATTGTTGAGTGTTTATTTGGTAGATTTTATTCACAATTACATACTTTTTCTAAATATTTTTACTTAATCATGTGTATTAAATTGTTGACATTAACATTATTTTGATGAATGTATTTTATATATTGTCTCATTCCAAAAGGATGGTTGGTCTTCGCTTTTATGGTTTCAGCCCATCTAGATGAAAAGGTCCACAATGAAGCTCTTACATTTAATCCATGGAGATAGGAATTGGGTTAAGTAGGTTCATATTTATGATGCACTCTAAATTTAAAGTGTATATGGTAGAATATTTGCATAACTAAAGTTTTACGTAAATTTTAAATTTTCAGAGCTTATCAAATGATCACTTATTTTCACCATTTGGGGGCGGAGCTAGGCTTTGTCCAGGGTCCCGTCTTGCTAGACTTGAAGTGGCACTTTTTCTTCACATATTTATCACAATATTTAGGTTTATTTCTCCTGTTTCTATATATTTTATAATAATTAAAACTTGAATTTATTAATATTAAGAATATTTTCATAAATTATCAATGGTGTATACATATTCAACTAAATAATATAAATATTATAGTTATTATTATGAAAAAATTTAAAAATAATAATTATATTGATTATTGTCTTATGTGTATTGCATATGAGAAGCACTTGCAGATGAACATCCCTCATATTTTGCAATATCTCATTTTACTAAAGGCTTTCCCATTTGCCTTTATAATAGAGAATGAAAAAACAATTTGTTTATTTTATATGATACTTATAGATAAACATAAAATTAACCTAAACATTTTATGTGAAATTGATAACTACAAAAAAAACATAGCTATGGTTTAATATTTTAACTACTTTATCCCATAATTTGGTATTAAATTTATACACTACATTTTTTTTTATTTAATGTTAATATTATATTATTTTATATATATATATACATATTTTCTTATTAAAATATCAACTTTCTTTATATATTTTCACTTTATAAAATATTTTATAATAGAATAAAAAACTATATAACATATATATAACCAGCATAATAGCAGTAGACATATTAATGAAATCACAACCATATAAACCACATATAATCTAGTATAATACTCATACAAATACAAGGAGAAATAACCTCATATTGATGATGCAAAATCCAAACCTGAGATGAGACTTCCACGGTCCACCCGACCATAGAATGACCGAGCCAAATCTCTCTTCAGCCATTCACATCAATAGGACACATCAATCCAAAACCATCCAGGGCCTCCAAAGGCCATCCACCTCAACCAATCAATTATGATTCTACCTCATGATCAAATATCACAAAATCATCATCGGATCAGTCTCTAGCCAAGCCTTCTAGGGCTCCAAAGCATTTGTCCAACCAAGGCTGCAGGACTAGTAACTCAACCCACAACTTTTACCGGTCTCTAGAGAGTTTGTCCAACCAAGGCTCCAAGACTAGTAACTCAACCCACAAATTTTACCAGTCAATAGAGTGTTTGTCCAATCAAGGCTCTAAGACTAGTAACTCAACCCACCAAGGGCTCCAGAGAATTTGTCTATCTAAGGCTATGGGACTAGAAACTCAACCCATGTAGTTATAGGGCTCCAAATCATTTGTCCAACCAAGGCTACATGACTAATAACTCAACCCAATCTAAGGAAACAGGAGAACCAACCAAAATAAAACAATGAAAATGAACCCACAATCTCCATGGTTATCCAGGAAATGGCAAGGTTAGGAATTCCACTGTCAATCTCAGTCATCCTCCATGCCCATGACAGATCACAACCAAAAAACTACATTCATATGCCACGCATGCCAAAACTAGTGAGGAAAACATACATACAACTTGGTACGAGATACCACTATGATATGAGAGACCACTATGATATGATTTGACCTCCTAAGTCATGTTAAGGAAGTGGAACCGACATAAACACACCATATAGAAATTCAACATCAACATTAGGACCCTCAAGAACAAATCCAACCTTTCTGCTAACCAGCCCCTGGGTCCCACTGAGCTTTTGGACAACATGACCTTTGTGCGTTCTCATGTTATGGGCATGCCAGTGTCCAGCGACCTCTAGATGCTCTCACAGGCTTGCAATTTAGTGTCTAGAGACTCTTTTGCATAGTGTTGTGCCAGCGTCCCTGAAATTTGAGCCACTTTTTTAGGCCCAGAGCCCAGGTCATTGTCAAGAATTGAATCACATCTTCAAAACTGTAAAATAACAAGGAAATGACAATATAAATGCAATCACTTGAATGAGACCTTGAATGGACCCCTACTAGCCATTACAGACATTTCATTAAACATATTGTGAATATGTAATCTACAAGTGTAAATAATAGATCTGAGCATAGGGGTCTCATACTTAGCTGAGAATATCTAAGAGGCATTGATGCTTGAACATATTAACTGACATTTCATACATTAGGTCATAGATACATTGTTCATTCATTTACCAATAAAAAAATGATGAGAGCCATACATAGCTACTGTCATAAAACATATATATAACCAGCATAATAGCAGTAGAAATATTAATGAAATCACAACCATATAAACCACATATAATCTAGTATAATACTCATACAAATACAAGGAGAAATAACCTCATATTGATGATCCAAAATCCAAACCTGAGATGAGACTTCCATGGTCCACCTGACCATAGAATGGTTGAGCCAAATCTCTCTTCAGCCATTCACATCAATAGAACACATCAATCCAAAACCATCCAGGGCTTCCAAAGGCCATCCACCTCAACCAATCAATTATGATTCTACCTCACGATCAGATATCACAAAATCATCATCAGATCAGTCTTTATCCAAGCCTTCTAGGGCTCCAAAGCATTTGTCCAACCAAGGCTCCAAGACTAGTAACTTAACCCACAACTTTTACCGGTCTCTAGAGCGTTTGTCCAACCAAGGCTCCAAGACTAGTAACTCAACCCACAAATTTTACTAGTCTCTAGAGTGTTTGTCCAATCAAGGCTCTAGGACTTGTAACTCAACCCACCAAGGGCTCCAGAGCATTTGTCCATCTAAGGCTATGGGACTAGCAACTCAACCCAAGTTGTTATAGGGCTCCAAATCATTTGTCCAACCAAGGCTCCATGACTAATAACTCAACCCAATCTAAGAAAACAGAAGAACCAACCAAAATAAAACAATGAAAATGAACCCACAATATCCATAGTTATCCAGGAAATGGCAAGGTTAGGAATTCCACTGTCAATCTCAGTCATCCTCCATGCCCATGATAGATCACAACCAACAAACCACATGCATATGCCATGCATGCCAAAACTAGTGAGGACAACATACATGCAACTTGGTACCTACAATAAAATCTCATTGTAGTTGTTGATCCCGAGTCCTCTTGCACTTTCCTGCTCTTCCTTTGCCTTCTTGCTCCAAAAATCCAAGTATGCCACACCCTCCAAGAGTGCTCCATGAAAACTCTAACTCTCCAAGAGTATGAAAGAGAGAGAGAGAACAATGAGAGAGCTCCAAAATTGAACTGACAAAGGGTTTCCAACTAATCCTCAAAAGCCCTTTTATGAATGAGGCCTCTATTTTCTTCATTTTCTATTATTTTCCTTCAATTTCCTCCTCACATGCAACCTGTGACCTTTCACCTCCCTTTTCTCCTAATTTCTTTTATTTTCATAAATAAATGTGCCAAAATGCCATTTTTCCTTTCCAAAGCCTTAGCCATTTTCTTTGCCAATTTTCTTAGCCATAATAAATCGAATTAACACCCACACTAGGATGTCTTTCCCAACATTCATCTTGGAATAGGTGTCCCATCAATTGTGGCTATTATTTATCCTTTAATAACTTTTATTACATGTAATTTTCACCAAGGTTGTTATAGAACCCTCCCCCTTAGGGGAACACCGTCCTTGGTTTTCAACAACACATATAACCACAAAAATTTCGTAAGAAAAATATTCTGTGGATGGATATTTATAACTTAGCTCGATGCAATATTTACAATGATCAACCTGCTCAGAATAAAACCAACATGAAAACATAACAATATAACATCATAATGACATGACACCTATACCAATTATTAGAGCTTTATAACATAGATCATGACGGTATTTACATCCATATACATATGTACATATACCAAACATCACCAAAACATATAAATTGTTTTGCCTCAACTGGAAAACAAGGATACATAGCCTGCATCTGGTCTACCATCTCCCATGTAGCTTCATCGGGCCAAAATTGATTCCATTGCTCTTTAACTTGCTCAATTGCTCGGTTCCGGAGCATGAGCACTTTTTTTCTGCAGTTACACTGAGATTTCAACTGGAATTCTCCATCTCGTTCCACCTACAATACAGACTAGTCAATCACATGATCAACATCTTTAACATACTTCTTAAGAAATGACACATGGAAAGCATCATGGAATTTCACTATCAAAGGCAGTGCAAGTTGATAAGCTATTGGCCCATTCCTCTCAATGATACTAAAGGGTCCACAAAATTGTGGTTCTATTGTGGCCACTAACAACCCCCCTCCTTATGAAGTATTATTGCTAATACTAAATAAGTGGGGACCCTCAAAAAAATCAGTTAGTGTTACATTTTCTTTTTTAGATGAAACTTACAACATCATGGACTTAGGAAAATACCTTGAAAAATCTAAAAAACCTAAGTTTCATAATGAAGAAAATTAAATTTACTCCTTAAAGGATATCACATCGCGCAAAGGATGATAGGATACACCTTCTAATGAGTTAAAATGACAAAAGGTGAGAATGCGACGCGAAACCTCATCGCATCGCATATACTGAAGAAACACTCACATTGAAAAACTTTAAAAAATCGCCGATATGCGATATCGCATATGGCACATCTCAAAAATCACATGAATTACACAAGGATTATAACAATTTACGATATTGCGATATTGCGACATTGCGATACTGCAAAGTTGCGATACTGCGATGTTGCAATACTGTGGCCTTGCGATAAAAAAAACAGCACGATGACATTGCGATATTGCGATACTGCGATCTGCGACATCACAAAGAAAAATCGCGGGACCCCTCCATCGCAGTTGGTTCTAGCTCATTATTCGAGAAAACTTTTTAGCCAAGAGTTGGTCATGTATTTTAATGCGAATTAATGAGTTATTGCCAGTTGTTAATGAAGTAGGGTGTTGTGTTTTCCGAAGAAATAGCTCACGTAAGGTGGCATGTTTTGCATATCTTCAACATTTAAAAGTTTTCCTGTCATTAGTCTTTTATCATTACTTCCACCTCAATGTAAACTGCAGGAAAAAAGGACGAAGCGTTATACAGGGCACTATGCAGAAAACAATGAGGAGGGAAGGCAACGCTCCAATGAACATTTCGGAAGGCACACTTAATCCATTCAATGAAGAAAAAGAGCTGCAGAACTCTTCTGAGGCATCTATCACAGATTTCGCATGTACAGCCATGGTTGAATGGGTACTAAACGACCCTGATACTAGAAACAAATAGTTTAATTCTCAGGGTCAAGAGCTCACGGAACCACTATTTTTACAAATTTTGAGCTTTATATCGAATGAGAGAAAAAGGCGCAAGAGGCAAAAACCGCATCAAGGAAGCTTGGATCAAGAAACAGAGGCAGTTTCTGATGCACAATTAGCACTTAGCGCTAATCGCACATCGCTAAGGAAAATTGTTCGAAAAGGAAGGTCCCTAGTTACTCGGTCACCTGCGAGCCCCGAAAATTGCAAGAAATTAGTGATAGAAGCAAACTGGAAACAAAAGACTGAAGGAAAAGCAGAAGCAGTCCAAGGGTTAACCAAGTTGAAATGGGATTTTTACCAGGCATACATGGTAATGCTACATATTCATTGGATGATTCTCAAGTATATCATCAATTTTACTGAGAAGATAATGCCAACTCTTGCCGATTTTTTTTGCTTAACTCAACCAAAGGCAAAAGACAGTCAGCCGACTCTACTCAGAAAAATACTGAATGCTTGCGACATTAAGGAGTAGATTTAGAAATAGTTAGTAGATTTAATTTTAGAATAGTTTTGCTTAGAAAGAGGATGGTCATTTAAACCGAATCCTCAATTTCTGTAAATAAGTTATTTAGTTAGTAGTATTTAAACCCTTCTCATGCATTTAGAGAAAAGGTCCAGAAAATTTATCAAAAACTTATCCTCAGAACATGCACTTTTGCACCCTCAGAGGAGGTTTTGGTGAATGAATGGAACAGGGTTTATTTGATATTTGCATTTGATATCTGCTACTGATGTTGCACTTCTGTACTCTTAGTGGATGTTAAATCAAGGAGAGATAAATCAATTGTCGCTTGAAGCTCATAAGTAGGACTAGTTATAAATGGTACTTTTATCTCTTAACCATTTATGCTTATGCGTTAAAGTGATATTCAGTTTTCAATTATTTATATATTATATCATGGATGTCTGAGTTCTCATTTGGCACTTTTGTATGGTGATAACTATCTGTTTATGTTTAGTGTATGAATAGCTCATTTATGCGATAAGTTTTAACAACTGTTTCGTCTAACTTCTTATACGAAGTAGTTCATCTTTATCGAATTATTTTCTTATGATAGCTGAATGATCTTTATTATCAGTAATTGTTTGAAATCTTTTTAGATCGCATAGAAGAAAGATCACACTCCGGGTTAGCATAAATTTCAATGTTTTTATGTTTATTATAATACAATAGCATAGCATTAGATTAGATAGAAGTATTCCATTTAGAATAGAAACACCCATCTTTCTCACACACACACACTAAATTGGGAAACTGGTCCCATATCCCCAGTCGGACCCGCTATACCAAACGGATAAGGAGCTGCCAACCAAGGTCCAAATGGGGCGGGTATCCCCTTGTCGACCCGATTTTCAGGGCCTTCAACAGGTTCCAGCTTGGTACATGATCCAAGTTGTAAGGATCTCCTTTTTGGCTTGATGCACAAGTACACATGTTCCCCAACCTTGAACTCCTTAAAAAACCTATTCTGATCTACATAACTCTTTTGCCTATCCTGTGCTTCCTTTGGATTTTTCTTGATCACTTTCATTTCCTGTGCCATGATTTCCAGCATGTCTGGTCCAATTAGAACTCTGTTAACCGAATCAATTCAGTTGATAGGATAATTGCAACTTTTCTCATACAATGCCTCAAATGGATTCATCCTCAAAGATTCCTAATACCCATTGTTGTAAGCAAACTCTACCAATGGAAGATACTCTTCCCACTTCTATTGTTTATGCATCACATACATCCTCAACATGTCCTTTGATATCCTATTGAACCTCTCTGTCTGTCCATTTTTCTGTGGATGATAAGTTGTATTGAAGGCCAACTGTGTGCCCAAACCTGCAAACATCACCTTCCAAAACTTGGAAGTGAACTTCGTATCCCTGTCTAACACAATATTATTCGGAACACCATGCAATCTAACCACATCTCTGACGAATACCCGTGCCACATTGCTAGTTGAGAATGTAGACTTCATTGGAATGAAATGTGCAACCTTTGTCAACTTATCCACAATAACCATCATGGAATCATGTTGTCTCAATGTCCTCAAAAACCCTTTGATGAGGTCCATGGAAATGACTTCCAATTTCCCCTCTGGGATCACAATCGGTTGTAATAATCCACCTGTATGTTTACACTCTACCTTCACACGCTGAAAACAAAAACACCTAGACACAAACTATGCTACATCCCTCTTCAGGTTTTGCCAATAATAAAATCTCTTCACTTCAGTCAATGACTTCTGGTAGCCTAGGGGACTTGAATAAGGTTTCACATGAAAATCCCTCAATATCACCTTCTTGATCTCAGTACTGTCTGACACATATATCTTGTCTATGAATCTAACCAATCCATCCATTGTAAGACAAGAATACACATCTTTTGCACCTACACCTGTACCACTACATGTACTTTTACTTGTACTATCACATGTACTTGTACCTATACTACCACCTATACATGTACCAGTACTCTGTTGCAACATATGCATAATCTCCATATATCTGACATCCTGCTGACCTACCTGTAAGATCGTATCTTGTAAGCCTGTCCCATAGGAGCTCAAAGTTGCTAAGTGATTTACCTGTATCCACCAAATAAGGGCATTTGCCACTTTGTTCTCTCTACCTTTAATACATTTGATCTCAAAATCGAATTCATTGACAGTAGCCAACCATTGTGCCTGCCTACCATTCAGATTTGATTGGTCAAATAGATACTGCAAACCACTGTAATCACTCATCAATGTAAACCTCCTACTCATAATTTAGTGTCTCCACATCTTCACTACATGTATAATCATTTCCAACTCAAGATCATGTGTCAAATAGTTTTGCTCGTTCTCATTCAATTTTCATGACTCATAGCATACCACTTGTCCATCCTACATAAGGACTCCACCAAGTCCTTTCTTGCATGCATCTCTGCATACTGCACACTCTTTGTCCTGGACAAAAATGAACTGAGGAACCTGTTGTCCTGATCTGAGATGATAGATTGTAGGATCCCAAAGTGTACCCACACTTGTTCAAAGAAGAGTTTAGCTGTGTCTTCTGCTATGATATTCTTCTTGCAGGTGGCCATAATGGCCACCTTCGAGAACCTGTTGACGACCACAAAAACACAGTCGTTTCCATGATTAGTGGGAGGAAGACTTGACATGTAATCCATGGAGATGCATTCCCAAGGTTGACTAGGGGTAGGCAGCGTGGTATAGAGGCATTGCTTCTTGATGGTCGGATTGGAAATGGCACAGGTAATTCATGATCTAATGTACTTCCAGACATCATGTCAAAGATTCGACCAATAGAAATACTTCTACAGTATTGCCACCATTTTCTCGACCCCAAAATGTCTAGCAGCCCAACTATAGTGTGCATCCCAAATCATGCTTGAAGGAACACAAAGGTGACCCAGGTGGCATAACAAGGCATCTTGGAGGTGAAAATCTGGAACATGCTGACCCTCCAAGAGTGTTTGGTATGTGTGGCTAAATTTTGGGTCACTTTTTTTATGTGGACCACTTCTGATGGTGATTATTCTGCAATTTCCCTTGGGTCTGTATGAACTGCAAGGATCGGTGGTTTGTGTGGATGACCATTTCCTTCCCCAAAAGGTAATGCTTCCATTGTCGGCAGGCCTGCACCATGGAATACATCTCTTTGTCATAAGTGGGATACTTCCGCACTGTGTCTGAAAGTGTCTCACTGTGATATGCCACTGGATGCCCATGTTGAGTAAGGACTGCCCCAATAGCATAGTCAGAGGCATCTGTCTTGACCTCAAATGGTTGTTGCAAGTCTAGTAATGTGAGCACGGTTGTTGTGCAGAGGAAATCTTTCAACCCTGTGAATGCCCTCTGTTGAGATTCAGACCAAAAGAATTTTTCTTTCACTCCTCCCTTGGTGACTTGACTCAAGGGCCAAGTGATATGAGAAAATCCCAACACGAACCTGCGGTAGAAGTTGGCAAGACCTAGAAACCTGCAGAGCTCTGTCAAAGTGGTTAGAGATGGCCAATATCAAATGACTTGGATCTTGGATGGATCCACATGCACCTCATGTTCATCAATAATGTATCCTAGATATTGAACCTGGGTCATGCCAAAAGTGCACTTCTTCGAATTGGCACATAACTTGTGTTTTCGTAGTGTTTGGAGAACCTGTCGGATGTGGTGGAGGTGCTCTTCCCAACTCTGACTGAAGATCAACATGTCATCCAAGTATACCACTACAAATGAGTTGGTGAATGGCTGCAAGATGTCATCCATTAGCCTCATGAAGGTTGCAGGAGCATTCGTCAATATGAAAGGCATCACCAACCATTCGAACAGGCCCTCCTTGGCTTTGAAGGCAGTCTTCGACACATCAGAGGGTTCGATTCGTACCTGGTGATACCCTGACTTCAAATCAATCTTGCTGAAATATTTTTCCCCCTTTAGTTGGTCAAAGAGGTCATCAATCTGTGGGATCAGGTACCTATTACGAACAGTGATCTTATTCAGCGCTCAATAGTCAATACAGAGTCTCCAAGTCCCATCCTTCTTCTGTACCAACATGATCAGACTCCCATGGGGCAATGAGCTTGGATGGATGTGACCTTTCTACAGTAGCTCCTGAATCTGCCTCTTGATTTCACCATTCTCTAGAACGGAGCGTTGATAGATTGGTCCACTGGGTAGCGGCACACCTGGGGCCAGATCGATGGATTTCTTGACTTGACAGTGTAAAGGAACCCCTAAGGGGGAGGTGAAGATGTCCTCCTACTCATCCACGACCTTGTCCATTTGTATTTGTTGTGCGGAGGGGCCTTGTATGGAGGTCGTGGCCACCGTCTTCTTCTTTCCTTGAGGGTGTATCATCAGGAAAACAAATTTCCTGGTTTTGGAAATGAGCTTACTACATTGTTTTGTAGTAATCAAAGAGATGGCGATAGGTGATGCTACCTCTGGTATCCTGTACAGATTAGTTCCCAAAGTAACAATAACAGCACGAGGCCTTGATTCATAAACAACATGTCGCTTCCACAATTATGTTTTTCCTAATAATACATCACAAACTTCAAGGGGAGCAATGTCACACAATAGCTCATCTGTGAAGGGATTGATGTTGTATAGAAGGCGACACTGCTGGCTCACGCGAAGATCCCATTCTTGGTGAAGCCACTCGATGGTGTACGATTGTGGATGTGATGTGGTAGATAAGCCCAGCTGCTTCACAACCTCTGTCGAAATGAGGTTTTTTTGGCTCCCGCTGTCAACAATGAACTATAGTGGGGAGCCATTTATCCACATCTGGGAGTGGAAGAGACGCTCCTCCTCCTCTGGATCTTCAGGTTCCTCCTTCTGGATCTTCGTGGTGGCAACAATGGCGTTGGGATCCACATTGATAATCTGCTTCCCTTAGTCATTCCCCTTGTCAGGTTCTGACTCAGAGTCAGAACCTGCATCTAATTATGAAACCTTTAGCTTAGCCACCAGTGATTGCTTGGCCTGACACTCACTTGTGTTGTGAGTGGAGCTCTTATGGAACTCACACCACTTTCCTGTGTCCTTTTTCAGCTTTGCAACGTTGTTCTCCACTTACAGCTTTGGCAGGTTGTCTTGGGCCACCCTACCTTGGCTTTGTCCTTTGTTCTGCGGTTTGGGGGCACCTTTCCCTTGCTTCAAATTCGCAGATCTAAAGTCTTGCTTCTTCTATTTAAACTTTTGCTCTAGCTTGACGACATATCGGTACGCAATGCCGAGCGAGGAGATATTCAGGAATTCTATTTATTCCTGGATGTACTTGTGCAGGTAGCCATGGTATTTGAGTACCAAATGCTACTCTAAATCCTTGATACCCAACTTTGTGTGAAGGGTATGGAAAATATTGGTGAACTCCAGCACGTCTTGGTCCCTTCCCTACCGCAACGTGGTCCACTTTATGTATTAATCCTCATAGCTTTCGATAGGGTAGTACTGCTCCTTGATGGCATCTTAGAATGAATTCCAAGTGGGTGCAGCCGAAAATAGTGATCCTGTACTTTCATCCTTATGCTCGCAGTAGGTTTCCCACCAGTCCTTGATGTGGGGGGCTGCTTTGAGAAGACCGAAAATAATCTTTCCCTGATTGGAAATATCATGAACAGAAAAATAACCCTCTGGCATATTTAACCATTTATCAATGACATATGCATCTATCTGACCCTCGAATATGAGGATTTCAAAATTAACTTGTACCTTAAATGATGTGGGGTTTCCAGAGTAGCTGTTGGAAGCCGATCCATCGCCCCCAGGGTAGCCGCTGAAGGATCTAGGCAAAGTTATCCATCATTGCATTCCTTTTTCACTCAAGGGATTCTTCAAGCAATATTTTGATAGGATCTCCTACCCCCTCATCTTTCTTTTCATCCACCATGGGAGGCCATCAGGATTTGTGAGGCTGGTCTTGCAACGGTTCAACCAGTTCAAGCCCTAACTCCTTATATCCCAACCTCATTGGGGACATGCAAAGAAAAACAGAGAAAAAAAGTAGACCGTTCTGATACCATTGATCCAGATTTAATCAATAACGCAACAAAATGAAAAGATAACCATATACACAAAGATGCAGTGGAAATAATACTTCATTTCATTAATGTAAAATACTAAAATATGCTTACAAACAGAAATGGAAATAAACCAACTAGGGCGATGGTAGCTTATCTCAGAGAAGAGATGTGGTAGCTACATGCCTCTGAACTATGTTACAATGAGGCTCGAAGGCCTATTTATTGTTTAGAAACAATGGAAAACCCTAAAGATCCAAAAACCTAACCCTAGAAGATGAAACGCCAAACTGTGGGCCCTGTTTGGGTAAATTGGTACATCAACTTCCCGGGGTCGTAACTTTGGCATATGATCTCTATTTGATGCACACAGTATCTCGTTAGAAAGATCTATCCGAAAACCCATCTGTCCATGGACCTATGTTGCTCCGAGTTTTCCCAAAAACATCATTTAGGGCCTCAAAACGGCTCTGGAGGTTCAGGACTCGTCAAACTGCTAAAAACAGTAAATTGTGTAACAATTAAGGAAACTGAAAAGCTAAAAGAAACAATGGTGGGGGTCCAAGTGGACTTGGTAGGTGGCCAACAATATCCACCTAGATCAACTGATTCTCTCTCAACAATCTCAACACTGCTGCTAAATTCTTGGCATGCTCTTCCTTAGTTTTAGAATATGCCAATATGTCATTAATTAACACAATAACAAAATTATCCAAATACGAATGCAACACACTATTCATTAAGCACATAAATGTAGTTGGAGCATTAGTCAAATCGAATGGAACTACAACAAACTCATAATTCCCATACCTAGTCTTGAAAGTTGTCATGTAAATGTCATTTTGATGTGTACCTGGTGATATCCAGATCTCAGATAAATCTTTGGGAACATTGTTGCTCCCTTCAACTGATAGAACAAGCCATCAACCCTTGGTAATGGATGCCTGTTCTTGATAATCACTTTGTTCAACTACTTGTAATCAATGCACAATCTAGGAGTACCATCTTTCTTCTTCACAAACAATACTGGTGCACCCCGTGGTGATACACTTGATCCAATGTATCCCTTTTTGAACATTTCCTTCAAATGTAGCTTCAAATCAACCAACTTAGGTGTGCTCATTTTTTAAGGTGCTTCTGATGTTGGAGCTCTCTTGAAACCAACTCAATGGAAAATTTTACCTCACTGTGAGGTGGAAACTCTGAAATATATCCTTGAACTGTTGTAAAACTAGGTATCTATTCAAAACATTTGCATCCTCAACTGACTTACCCTTGTCACTATAAATGTGTACTGTAAATAGCACACACCTTATTTTGCGACTGCGATTTGCCTGGAAAGATGTTACCATCCTAACCAATGTGGCTTTGTTCTTACCCTGTAAGACTCTTGGTTCCTCATTGTCATCCAAGCACTCAATACCTTTGTCATAAAAATCCACCTTGGTTCCATGAAGAGACAACCAATCCATGCCCAAGAACATATTCTATGATCCCAATGGTAATACATTCAAATGTGTTGTGGTAGGCATACCATTCAAATCAAATACACAAGCTCTTACTCGATGATGAACTCACTTCTTTGCACCTATAGCCAACTGCACTAACCAATATTTTGCATGCAATTCCTTACTCAAACCACACTTATCCACAAAGCCAAGACTAACATAGCTATAATTAGATCTAGGGTCAATAAAAATAGAAATAACTTGATCATAAATCTTACCGTCCATCTCAATGATAGATTCCTAATGGTCTGCATATTTTTTATCCAATGCTTTATAAATATGAGGAATGATCTTACCAACATCCCCAATAGTTTGTGCATCCTATGAACTATATATCTGAGGCCTACCACCCTGATACTGTGGACAATCTCTCCTTTTATGACCCCGTCCACAAGTACAACACCACACTAGTTCCTTATTATGCTCCTCAGATCAATGTCTCTGCCCTCTATCTAATGCATTGAACATCTTAGGTGGTGCAACATTCTCTTTATTACCTTAATCATGTGGTCTTACTCAAGCATTTCCATTTGTTCTTGGCATTTCCTTTCCAGTCTGGCTTAGTTCCAAACTTGCGCTTCGTTTGTTTGTATAAATTCTTTAGCTTTCAGATGGCCTCCTCCAATGATCTAGGCTCATCGAACTCAATCTCGTCTTTGAATGCCATTGGTAACCCACTAGTGAATCTCTGAATCTTGGCCTTCTCCTCCTTGAGGTAAGGCACATACCTCAGTAGCTCCACTAACTTGCTAGTTTACTCATCATCTGTCATACATCCCATCTTTAGCTCATAGAATTATTTTGTATTGTCATCAAAGTTTCTCTCTGATAGGTAATCATTCTTGAATAGCCGCTCAAACTCACTCCAAGTCAAGTCTTCCTCATGAATACATATGACATTCTTCACATTGTCCCACCAAATCTCTACTTTACCTTTTGAGACTGAACGTAGCTACTCTTCCTTTCATGTTCTCTGAATAATCATGTAACCTAAAGAACTTCTTCATACCAAGCAACCATGCCTCTACATCCTGTGATTTCTTCACCTCTCTATCAAAAGTAGGTGGCTTTGCTTTCTTAAACTCATCTGTCAAGTATCCCCTATCACTCCTCATGTATGGATGATAACGATATCGATCATCATGCATGTCAAAACCATAACTAGAATGGTACATGTGTCTATCCCTTCCTCTATCTAGAGTGTCCAACAATATGCCATCTCTGACCATGTCATCGTTATCTGACTTGTGAGCACCATGCGACCTAATGCCATATGCCCCATTAGCTTTTTCCTCCTACTCATGGATGATCTGAAGTCACCCCTGTCGCTGCAAATATGACAAGCTCTAAAGTATCACTGCATTTACCTCTACTAGCTTCTCATGTGTTTGTATGATTTTGTCATTATCTACCTTCCAACTCCTTATTTCTTCATTTAAGCTTCTCAGTGTATCTTCCAAATAGGAAGATTTCCCAACACCATACTACTCATTTGATTCATAGGAAGTGTCTTTATATTCTACCATCTTGCTAGCCATTTGATATTTCTTCCTACAAGGTATATTTTGTCAACTAAACCAAATCGTAATAAACCAACATACCTTAGTATAGCTTGGGAGGATACCTTGTCTACAATATCAACATATCAACATGATACATGTATAACATAATCATGACAACGTATAGAAACATAACACATAAGCATATAACCATGCTATTAGTTTCAGTCTTTCCAGCCTTCCTATAGTGATCAAATATGCTCTTACAAAGTGATTTTGAAGTTTCAAGGTCAAATTTTGTCATTTCAGTGAGTCTTCAAGCAAAATTTGGTCACTAGGCATTAGGTCTAGGGTTTGCTTTAACTCCTTCTAAATTTTCCCAAATGCCAATCTATGTCACTATTCAACAGATTCTATCATCATTCATAGGGTTTTCATTATCATCTCGGTGTCTAATGAGTCATTTTACACCTTGTTCATGCTTCAATTGCGCCTAGGTAAGGTCATTTCCCTCTCCTAGGGTTTTGAAGCCAATTTCTCTTGGACGGTCAAATCAATGGAAAAAATTGTTTCATGATGTTCATACACCTTCCCCTATAGTTAAAGTACCTTAACAAATGCTTCCCATCACTGAGATTCCCCAAATTCCTCATTTTCGCACAAACCCTAGTTTCTAGCTACACCCTAGCAATTTTCTAGGTTGGGCCTCTGTTTTGCCATTTTGGACCCCTTCACCTCCCTCAATCTCTGCGATTCCACTTTCCCCTACTTCCTAACATCCCTCCCCACTCCCAAACATTTCCCCAAGAATTTATAAGCCCCCTATCCCCTTCATTTCGCTCCATTTCGACAAAATGCCTTGTTTCACACATCGGGACAAGTCGCACTCAAATAATATTCCAGAGAAATCAAAGATGAATTTTGGGAAAATGAGAGAGTTTTTTGTCCACAAAATGCCAAACAAGAAACACCTCCTTCACTTTTTGCACAGGTGTCATGGTTTGAGAGAAATGTCAAGAATACCGTTGCCTCAGGAGAATCAAAGACACCTCTGAAGTGACCTTGGGAAAATCACGTTTTCTCCTAGCTTGGTTGGCCAAATGCTTTTCTTGATGGGTAAAATGATAACTAGACACAACGAGATTTCCAATTAGCTATCATGAGCTACATTTGGGGTTGAGGAAGGCATTCAAAAGTTGACTGAAATAGCAATCTTCCTTGAGGCAGCCTCATTTGGCTCTTTTTAACCAGTCTTGGGAGATTTGATTTTTGACAGGTCAACTGAACTCCAAATTCAAAATGTCCAGTTGGGTTGGAGAGTATACTCATAGACCTTTCCAACAAGACCACTTTTTCTCAATTTGGCTACCTGAAAGTGCCCCAAACATGGCTCCAAAGGGGCGCGACATGTCAGGCAGGGGGGCGCGACATGTCAGGGAGGATTGCCGAGAAATGCACTAAAGCTGTCTTGGGAGAATTGATTTTTGACAGGGCAACTGAACTCCAAATCCACAAATTTTAGTTGGTTTGGAAAGTAGACTCACAGACCTTTCCAACAAGCCTACTCTTGCCCAATTTGGTCACCTGCAAGTGCCCCTAACATGGCTCCAAAGGGGCGCGACATGTCAGGCAGAGGGGCGCGACATGTCAGGCAGAATTGCCCAGAAATGCACTGTATAGCCCAGAAAACGCAGATTTGACTCAGTTTGACTTTTTGAGGTGAATGATGATTCTCTTTGATGTAATTATGGTACTTTTAGGACACTTTTACTCTTATGTATCTCTTCTAGAAGATTCATTCATGAAATAGGTGAAAATTAAATGAATGAATTGGTTTCCAAGTTTATAGAGGCAAGTTGTTATGATTGCCTAGTTTGT
>APFE030048939.1:0-17680 GCA_000404065.3 Pinus taeda | reverse complement strand
TTTCCCTTTAAATTTTAAAATCCGAAAATACATATATTTTATATTAAAAACAATACAATAAAATATCTTACAATATTGTTTCTCCTAAAAAGCAAAATATCATTTAAATATGTAATAATAAATATTCTTTAAAACTAAATTAAATCGCATTACATTGAAAAAACAAATAAATTAATTACGAGAGAAAAAAAGAAATAATTATATTAAAAATAATCAATAAATAGTTTTACTCTATTTATTAACTATTTATTTCATTTATTTATTGTAATCTTTCTTTTTCCTACAAAATACAACATAAATATTTTAGAAACTAAAGTAGAGGCAAGTATAAAACATACCTAGATATAAAGTATATGAAAAATACCTCCAATATTTATCTTCGAAAGTTAAATGTTAATGACATAGTCCAACGTCTCCTATGGAGCTCCTCCACAATCTTTCAAACGAACAAAAGAAACTCAATAAAGCAACAATAAAGAAGGCTTTAAATGGGATGGCGTGACCTTGATTTATAAGTGTTGTACAAAAAAACAAACAAATGTGGAAATTCGTTTGTTCGGCAAGTTGAACAATCATCTTCCTGTTACGCGACGAATGTACCCTTCTCCATTTCCTTCCTCTCAACAACACGATCATATTTTTCTGTTGCTTTTCCGGCGTCCTCTTTTTTTCTTTTCTACGAGGTAGTCCCGATTGTGGTCCTCATCTTCTTGCAACTCCACGATAAAGAAATAGTGCATACCTCTTTTAACACGCACCCAAAAAATCAATAAAAGCTCAAAAAAAAATAGCACATACCTCTTTTAACCACTGCACAACATGTGGGAAGTACATCAACGAAGCCAAAAGAGAAAAGTTAAAAACAAAAATTACCATTATCTAAACAGCAAAAGCAAAATCCCAAAAAAAAATAAAACCCAAAACTGACGAAAAAACTAGAAGCAAAAAGACGTTGGACATTGCTAAATCAGAAAGAAAAAGCAGAAAGGAAAAAAGAAAAATCAACCAGGTGCAATGCTAAATCAACCCACTACCCAAGATGCTCTGCCCTTCAGCTACACTCAGTTTATGTCTTGCTTTGTACCGGCATTCTGCTCTGCTACACGCGAAAGGTATCACCTCTAAACAAAACTGAAGAACATAAGAACACATGTACATTCATATATTATATATATATTTAGAGGTAATCGTTATATATATTTATAATGAATAGAGGTAATCTATATATATACACCATTAATTAACAGAGGGTGTTTACAGAAATGGAATATGACGGCCTCCTTTTTTGAAATTCCATCATGTGTTCTCTCGCTGGTTCTTCAAATGAGGGTTAGAATATTGGAGGGTCAAATTGCCCTAGCATGTACCTTCTACTGGTCCAAGGGTTGAGGATTCCTTCACTATGCCAATTCGCTTCATTTTGCAGAGTATCGACGACATACCGCAATTTATGATGGGGACCACATGATTAGGCTCTGGACCCATAACTCTGGAACTCCCATCCCATGCTCAATCACCTGGACGAAATGAACCACCATGCTCCTACTCCATGTGATCCCGCTCTGCATCCTACAATTTACAGAAATTTCCATGGATCCGTTCGAAATTCTATGTAGTCCCCTCACATTCATTTAGTGGCACCCACGCTATGTATGGGTCTGCATTCTCCCTCTGGATGCCAAGTGGTTAAGCAGCAACTCCCACGCAGATGTGCACCAACCAGCTTTTCTACCAGCTCTCTCGATCGTAAGTTCAGACCTTATTTACTTATTTCTAGTGTCCACAACGGCTATGCATTTTTCAATTCACATGACAACCGTTTTATGCACCTGCCATCGATAACCTCCGATACGCTCCACGACCTTTTACTCACATAAATTTTTGTTTTAAATGCTTTCTCCCGTGGTGCCCACATTGCTGACATGGATGATGGTCGTTTTCAAGTTGGGAGTGTCATTGTTAGAGTAGGTTAACGTTTATTTCACGTTAACATCCAAATTAGAAAGTAAAAAGTCATTAATCAAAATAAAAATAGAAATTTTCCAATTACAAATATGGGAAAATTGATTAACAATAGATTTAATGTTTAAAATGGTCAAACTTGTTAATCTTTTTTTTGATATTAATAATTTAACTATACATTTGAGATTAACAATTTTGCAGGTTGGTTTTCAAAATGCAAAAATGTTACCAGTTATCTCAACTATAACATGGTTAATTTATCATACAATCATTTTACGACGATAACAAGGATTATGTAAAAAAGAACTAAGTAAAGATGAAGATATTCCCATGAGGCATACCAAAGGGAATTCTTAACAAGTAGAGCAACCACGTATTTAGACTGAAGGGAAATTCATTGATATCCAAGATCTTTCCACATATGTAATTGAATAATAATAAAAGAATTGAAGAGGACTATTTGCAACTTACCATGGTTTATACTTGTGCCAAAGGCTACCATAAAGTATTCAAGGACCTATTCGAAGGCAAGAGATTTTCCTATAATTGGTGCAAACACAAGAAGAGTTAATCTACAAATTGTTGATCAGATGCAATTCTATCATACCCATGAAGTTTCATACCCTTAGTCTTTTTTTATGGTGCCATACCCTTAATACTTCAACTCAATACTTCTTCAATTAGAAAAAAAGGTTTGGGATAGTGGGCCCCCTTGTATGACTCCACAAGGTGGAATGAATGTTGAGGGTGACCCATTTACAAAGATCAATAAGAAGCCATTGGAAATAAGTTCGCTTGTTCTAACTTTGAGGATGATATTACACTAAACATGCTCCATTTTGCTCAATCAAATCCTTCTACAATTCAAAAATATATTTGAAGTCATCTTTATTGCATTGTCATAGATAATCTGACGTGATTTAAATTTTGCTAGAAGTGATATGTTGTGGTACATTTTCTCATTGGAGCTTCTTTCCACTATTTAGCTAAATTCTTCTAGACATATGGATTATTGAGCTAAAACGCTTCAAAATTAAATCAATAATTTTTGGGATTCATGTCTAATCTAGTTTCAAACTTATTGGTCAATGATTCAAGCCCATGCTTCCAAGAAACTTATTGGCCTTATGATCATTAAATATTCTGAAAAGGAAATTCATCTAGTTTAGAGCTTATGTGATGAAGGACCCCTCTTCTATTGTCCTGGGTGTGAGTTTCATTGGATTTTTCAATTTCAACTAAAATTAGGCTTTAATTACTGACTTCAAAAAACCACAAATCTACATCTGGTCATCTCATACCTATGATTTGAATAGAAAGTGGAATCCACCCATGGTATCCATCCACGGTATCCACCTGTGCTATTGTAACTCAAGAATCCAACGAGAATACTATAAATAAAAGGCCTAACTTGGTAAAATGACAAATGGTTCCTTCACATTGTAGGGTAAATGATTTATCCATATAATAAAGAATTATATTTTTTCATATATAGTTAGGTATTCAGTGTGTGTATTTTTTCTTCAAGGTTTTCCTAAGAATAGTTGCATGGCATATTTATATTCTTTCTCTCCTACTTTCTTTCATTATTGATTGTTCCTAGATCATATCCCTTATGATCTAGATATGTGGTATGAGAGCCAGGTTGATATAATAAATGTATGTCTAAGCCATTGCTATGAGATTCTAGTTATTATTTAGATGGAAGATTAAATTTTCTCCTTGGCGAGGGTTGTGCCTTTTATTTCCTCAAATCATCAGTAAGGGGAAAAGGATCAAACCCCATGGTTCTGGTTGTCATTAGAAGGGTTGTAGGAAGCTCTAAGATGGAGTAACATAATGATGAAATGCCCCAAACAAGATATGTGGTGGAGTAATTGTAGATTGGAATTGATGTTAATCTTTATGTGCCCTTCGATAATGGAAAGAATGGATTGCATAAGTTTTTTTGTAAGAAAAAAACACTAGTCTAGGTTCTAATCTGGTGGAGCCATGGCCTCATGGCCAAGCTACAAGCCTACATATTTCTTAAAGATGGTTCTCCCAAGAAGCAATGGTACATGCTCAAAGACCTCAATAAACCTCATTATGTTGTTTCCTTTATTGATTCCAACGTGAAATACTACCTCACCCACCAAGAATCGAGAGATTATAGCCATGCATAAATTAAGGATGGATACGTAACATATGCTTGGGAGGAGAAGATGCACAAATAATCTAGGATTTTCTTCTATTTTCTAATCATTCCCCACACCCTAGACTACAATGTTGAACATTATAATGATGTGGAGGATACCATGGATAGGGCCTATGCTTGGCTCACTACCTGTCAAGCCTCTAGAGTGCTCATGGTTCTCCCCAACATTCAAACTGGCCCTTTTCTTGCCAAGATACCTGGCAAAAGGGTGACCACTATGCTAAGCACAGGGTCCCTCTCTCACCTCTCAAGAATATAAAATCCAAGGATTTATAGCTTTTAAGGTTACAATTACATCAACATGAGTGACGTCATAGTCTCCATGAATATCATAGGAAATGGTGTGAATGGATTCATTATATTTCATATCATACCATCCAAGATTTTAGCCACCACCCACATGTTTCAAGAGGTTAAAATTCTTTCATAGAAATACATGTTCACAAAACAAAAAATGCTGGCCATAGTGCATGGTGAGTTTGTGCTCCATAATAGGGGTAATGAAAGTTATGGATGTCATGTGGCAGGGTTCCAGAAAATGATCCATGCATTTGGTTCATGTATATATTCTACGAATGATGTGTTGCCCACTGCCTATCCATGAGATCCGAGAGTGAAGAGCCTCTTATTTCTTCATACTGTAGCTAATACATGTTGAATATTTTAGGTCAACTTTCAAATCACATCCAAAATGAGTGGAATATTTTGGATCTCTACGCACAACACTAAGAATTCAATTGGAATATTTTTGATGTTTCCAAACCCCTCACCTATGTAAGATTTCAAAGGTTTTCCATTTCCAAATCCTTTTCCAATCGAATACTTACGATATTTTCCCTTCTCAATGGAATATATTTTTTGTAGCCCATTCCAATGGAAGATTATCATTCTTGACCCCCTCCAACAGAAGGATTTTGTCATTGGTACTAGTTGGGTGAAAACTTTTGACATCATACACAACAAGATGAAGACATTTCTAACTATAACCTTCTAGGGGAAACTTCCATTATAGACCCATGTCAATGGAGATTTTACCATCTAGGGCCTATCCATACACTATTTGTATCAGAGTTGGCCCACAAGTGTCATGGGGTATCAATACCTCTTGACCTTCATTTGTGAGAGTTGTGGGTCACCTACAAACCAATGTTTATGGATCAACTACAAAACACCCTTTCCATTGATGTTCATTTTCTAGGCTAGACACTATCAATATCAAAGTTAGCCCATAAGCATTATAGGATACTATATCCTTTGACCTTTTCTCACCATGATTATGGGTCAACCATGCAAAACCCTTATATTCATTGGCTCATATTAAACAAAAGCTTCTCACAAGGGAACTTGACACAATGGGAACCATTTCTTCCTAAGGGAAAAAACTTGATCCTAATGGAAAGTAGTATCCACACATGGTATTTACCCATGGTATTGTAAGTTGTAACTCAAGAAGGCACCTAGAATACCATAAATAATGGGCGCCACCTTGTAAAAGGACAAATATGTCCTTCAAAATGTAGGATAAATGATTTCTCCATTTAATAAAGAATTATTTTATTTTCACATATTGTTACGTATTTATTGTGTGTATTTTCTATTTAAAGTTTTTATAAGAATTGTTTCAAAGCATACTTGTATTTTCTCTCTCCTACTCTTTGTAAGCATTTATGGTTTCTAAATCTTAGACGCCGAGATCCGTATCAACCTCCCCTATTTTCATCCAAGGATTCAACCATAAATATTGTTCCACAAATGGGTAACCATGTCCTATAATATAAGGGATGGGTTGAATACTGTGAAAAAAGAAAAACATATATTCCTAGTTAGATTGGGTCCATAAACAATGGAAATGAAGCCCATTTATGTCAACCATATTAGTTGATACTTTACTGTGACAAATCTTTGAGTGGAAAAAGTGTTTGAAAGCATAATCTCATGGTGGATGTATAATAAAGTAATTCCCCTTGATGCCTCATGTACATCTAATATTATTGAGCTATAGTTTATTGAACAAGTAGTATCAATTTTAGACAGCATATCAAATGAGCACTTTGTTTCCTATAGAATAGCCATAGTTGGCTTTTCTTTCAGAATTTTATTTTTAATAAATATTTGTTTTTTTCATTCATTCGTCTGATAACTTATGATTGTATATTCTTTGGGCATTTGAGCGGGTGGGGTGGAACATGTTCATCATCAATGCCATTATTCTTAAATTGACTGGCATTTCTCTCAACTCTTGTAGAAGTTTCTTAGTTCTTCTTTATACAACCTTTTATTCTATTTTCCTATTTTTATCATTATTTTAGTGTTTTAGTTTCAACTGCTAAAGAGATAGACTAGTGATTCTTACATTATAATTTTTATTCCTAAAATTATCCTTTTTTTATCAAGGCTTTTGTCAAAATTTAAATTTATTGATTCAATATTGAGTCAGTCTATTTCCCATCCCATTCTAATACTAAATATTGTGAATCAAGCTTGCTAAGCTCCATATCTTCACATTCCTCTAAGTTTGTTAGGTCCCTAACGTCTTAATCAATTTATGTGTCTTTATTGTCTCCACCATTATTGTTTCTTCACTTCATTCATTATATCATTCTTTCCCATGTTTCTTATAACTAGTGGGATTGCTCCTTAGGATTATTGGTAACCTTGCTTAATTTTTCCACCATCTTCTTGGATAACATTTCATTTCAATTACATGATATTTTCCAATGAAATCAACATCCAAGGAGGGATTTTTCCTGGATTTTTTCTTTCTTACCACATTTTCGAAACTCCTAGGTTCTTTCTCCATTTATGATTTAGGGACAAAGGAAGATTTATTAAGAGGAAAATACCTAAATATGTTCCCTTGCTAATGATATTTGTGTTGATGTCGCTTGTTGTGATGACAGTCCTCCTACCAACATCCTTTCAACTGAGCCTGTATTAAGAACATGTTTTGGTACCAGAAATACTTGCTCATTGTCCCATGCCTTGAAACGTGTGTTAGTTGTTTGGAAAATACAAGGATGCAAATTTGGAGAATAGTTTCGTCTAAGGAATACATTCTTTTAACTATGAATTTTTTTTCTAGTCTCCTAGGATAAACTTTTAGTTGTTCAATATTGTATAAAAATTATAAATAAACTAAGAAAATATATCTAAAATTGCAACAACAAATAAAAGAGCAAGGCGAAGCAATAAGAAAAAAACAATGAAAATTGTTTCTACAATTCAAACCATACAAAGTAAAGTGTGCATGTTATTTTGAAGAGAAAACTCTATACTAAACACACAAACCCAATAACCAAAATAAGATAAATTATCTCACTCCCCATATTATTAGCAAAAAGAGGTAAACACACGAGTAATTCACTATAAAATGTATTTTCAAATATTTAAAACCTTTAGTATTAAAGTAGCTTTAAAATATTTAAAATTTATTTAAATTATCAATATTAAAAAAAAATAACACATTTTGAATAGAAATTTACATACTAGCACAATTATATAAATTAAATGGTTAGTGAATGTTAGTAATTATCAATCCATAATAAAGACCAAAACATTTACTTCATCATACATCATAGGTTGCTAAAATTTCAAATTTTATGAAATTAACATTATTATTATTATCATTATGATTATAAGATGAACATATATTCATTTCAGAAAGAATGGAAAAAGATTTTTATCCATGAAGATTTAGATCCACTTTATTATGGAGTTTCTTAATCTAAAAATAGGGTATGTACAATACCATGGACTAGAGCCATGTATTTTCGATATCACGTGCCGAAAAAACCATAACTCATTTCAAATGAAACTTGCTCATATGATATTTTGTTAACTATCAGTTCCACCATATGTCGCAAAGAAACACCATAAGGCGGGAGCATAGACCTTTATTTTAGTTTATTTTACAATGGTAAAATTAACAAAGACTTCTTGCATAGAAAAAGGAGAAAGATGGAATGGGAGGGAGCCAAAGGCTTGTTACATTGATATGTGTATTATTATGGAATTGGATGGGACATACATGATTAAATAGTGGGATACATCAAATCATTGTCTTCCTTTTGAGTCCCCAACATTCAACAATGAATTCATCTTATTGTTAACTATTATCCTACAACCCATTCCACAGATGTGTTCTTAAGACGAAGTGCCAACTATTCCAACAAGAGGAAGAAGGAACTGCTAACTATTTCGGCCATTGTATGGTTGTCCCAAAGCGCAAGGACATGGTCAAGCTTGGCCAAGTAGTTGAGAAAATCCACGCCGAGAAGTATAATGGAGCTGGAGTTGGTCCACGCCCAGAGACTTCACCATCCATTCCCTAAATGGAACTGATTTAACTTCTGTTGTTGATACCTATCAACACTCACCAACGATACTTTAGGTGGATTTGTTAGTTTTAATTGCAATCACAATATAATAAATATAGCATATACTAAACATTCCTTCACACTAATTCTTGTTTTTATGTACATTTAGTGTTTATTAAGGCATTGTGAAAATCTTGAGTGAAATCCTGATAGATAGATCAAAGTTTGTAAGCATAGATATGAAAGAATACATGTGACCTTTTTGTATTTACTTCTTCAAGAATTCATTCCATCACGGTGTTGAGAGATATTTGAAATGCAACCATCACATCCAGTGTCCTGTTTATTGTTTCTCGTTTATGGAAATAATAGTATTGTAGATGTAATGTTTTTATTTTTATTTTCTATTGTTAGAAAATTATATATTACAGAGCAATGGAATACATAAAATATATTGCAGAAATACAAACACACAAAACAAGAGACACACATATATACGTGGTTCACCCAATTTGGGTTATGTCCATGGAGAAACAGCCAATCCTTCCTTTTATATTATCTAGCAAAGTGAAGAGATACAAGCTACAAAAAATCCATTGTAATTCCCTTTTTTCTCTCACACAATCTCCTCTCTCTTTCTCACTCAGAATATAGAGCTACATAGATGCAATACAATTCCCTCATATATAGCGAGGGGTTTCCTTCTAGGAAAAAAACACTAAATTAAACATAATTTCTACCGTCATATCTTCGCCTAATGAATGAAAAACGTCTTCTGGACTAGTTCCCTACCCATTCTACAACCGTTACTTCCATCCCTGATTTTGTCTACAACAATTGGAATGGAGTTAGAATTTCTCGATTATTCCACCAACTCAAATCCCTATGAGCCGATTTGGGCACTCCCTCATACTATGTCAAGTTCTGGTCCTCATTTCACATTGTTTCACCTGTGGATAGGCCTGTTGTCTGTCATTGAGCTTTCTAAACCATATGTTCCCTACCTATCAGCCTCTACTCCCCCCATTGCATCTCGTAGGCTTGACTTCCCTCCACTCTCTCCTACTACGCTCAACCTTCTTGCTGCTTGCATTGCACCCTCCCCTAACTTTGATTCCATTTTTCCTGAGGCATCCCTTCACCTTGTATTGTTTGGCATTCCCATTTCTTTAGGGTTGTCATAATCTAGGATATCCTCTATCCCTCACTCCACACTGGACAACAACCCTAACCCTACCTCTTTTTAGGGGAATTTTCCTATTCCCTCTGCCAGCTTCAATATTCTAGTAGTTAACCCTGGAACTCCTCCCCTTCTCCACATATGGACTCACAAGGCAATCACAACCCCTTCCTAGACCATTCGACAACTACATAGACTAGTAAGGCCAGGAAGAGTAAGTGTGTCAAGGCCTTCAGAAAGGGCATCAATGTTAGATTTGGGGAACGTATCATTATGGGAAAAGTGGTGGATACTTCAAATAGGGTTCTAGTGGGGTGTGTGAGGGGAAGAACATATTCGGCTGAGTGGCTTTGCTTCTAGACCTTCAATATTTGGGTCACTTTACTTAAGGAAATTACGTCGATCCCCATTCTAATTCCACGACGGTTTGCCCTCAGTTTCCACCGAGAAGAATATAGAGATTGGATACTCTCCCACTACTAGCATATCAAAATGGACCCTATGGTTCTAAACAATGGAGACCTATATCCAAAGTACTTTTATATAACTGTAATCATTGCTTTATATAACTGTAGTCATTGTTCGATTTGTGTGATATGAAGTAACTGTAGGACAAGACCAATGCGATGTTCACTGACAATGCCAACATAACAATAAAATTCATTTTTTTTATGTCTCGAAATAACAATGCCATCGTTCACCGACTAAAATTCAGGGGACGTCTGTATGTAACTTCTTTGTTTTCATTGATGTCTGCATGCCATTATCTCTTTCCGACAGCCTCCTTTTTTACGGACGTGTTTTCAATTTGCTATTAATTTTATATATGAATTTTATAATTAATATATTCTAATCATTCTCATATCATTATACATTTTAAACTTTAATTTTTGAACTCTTTTTAAATTTTTATATAAATTGTTTTCATTTTATCTTTTTAAATATTTGATTTTCTTATTTTAAATATTTAATTTATTTAATAAATAATTATATTAAATTATCTTAATATTAAATTAAATTAATACCATTATTGTTCTATATTCTATCTTATATTTTCTGGTATTTGATTTATATTTATATAGTTATTAGTGAATAATTTTTTTAGTTAATTATTATATTTGAATTGTTTAATTATGGAAACATGAAGCTTCTTATGGAAACTCTAGTGAAAATTTTAAAAATAGGAGAAGATGGAGGCTCCAACTTAGAGGTCAGTTTAGAGGGGAAATCAGGGACATGGATTAACCAAAGAGAAAATCTAAGAAATAACATGAAAAGGAACAACCCAATTCAGGTGGCATGAACCATTCACAATTATCGTTCAAGACGGAAGAAAAACTCTACATTAAGCCATATCAAGGTGAGATTAATTCTTTGAAGTTAAATCACTAATTATATTTGTTAGAGGTTTATTTTAGAGTTGACCACACAGATGAGGGACCTAAAATTTGATTTTAGCATTTGATATTATAGGGACATTCCGTAACCTGGTGGGAAATCCATACGAAAACCTTCAGACTAGAGGGATACCCTGTAGTGATTAAGTGGGAAGATTTCAATATCCTCATCAATTAGTTTTACCATATTGGGTATGTGTGAGAATAATGGATCTAGAAGAATTACCTTGGGTAGATATAAGTGCTGAGTGTATAGGAGTACACCACGAAATTTAGGAAGATGGAGATAATTTTTAGTATCTCCACAAAGAACCATACATGTTTCTCAAGTATATGGGGGTTATAAAGAACCATCAATGCAAGAAACAAATGTTGTTTAAACCCATAACGAAGAATGGGGATTATGTACAGGCACAATAATAATATAAAATAAGGAAAAACAACTAGGTCAAAGTAGAAAGAGCACCATAGAGCTTCCTAGAATGGGAAAGAAAAAATATAACAGTGATAACACACTAGTGAATATATCGTAGCAACAACTATAACCACTATAACATTTTTGGTCTTATACAGAAGAAGTGTTGGAAGTTGTATCTAGAGCTAAGCCCAAAGAACCAAAAGAAATATTCTAAGAAGAATAATCTCATGGCCATAGATTCAGGTAACTAGTTGGAAAGAAGCTCATATGTGGATGAGGAAGAGAAATAAATGACCATTCTCTTCCTTAGAAAGACACGAATAGAGAAGGCTAAAATTGATATTCTATTCAACTTGAGATCATAGAAAAATTTCATAGCAATAAATCTAGTCTTGAAACTAGCACTAGAGACTCATGAAAATTCTAGCCCATAACGATTAAGATGTGTCAACAAGGATGCAAGGATAAATGTAAAAAGATAGTGCAAAATCAAATTGTATATTACTGTTGATTTTCTTGTTTGATGTGGCCAGCCCACGTGGTCCCATGCCAGCACAATCCTTCGTGGTCCTTCGCTAATATTCGGATATTGAATATGGTTTGATTGCAATTGATGCGGTAGGTGATTATTAATCAACCCACGGTACTTACCTGTCCTTGCTGCGACACCTGTCCTCCTAGAAGCTGCCAAACCCTAATTCTCACTTATTCCCTTTTCACTTTGTCAATTCACGCTCATTTTTCATTTTCACCTCGTCGTTTTGATGCTCTGTGGTTCTGCTCTGATGCTCGGCTCCGCCTCTGGTTGTTCTACACCTGTGTTGACACACTGTTGAATTTATGAAGGGTTAATGGATAAACGATATGGTTTTTCACTGTCTTTTCATCCGTGTATCTGGTTCAGGCTTTACTGGTGAGTTATGGTTCTTTTACTTAGCATTTGGCTTGTTTTTCGTGTCTATGCTCAGTCGACTGGTTCTACTTCTATATTTACAGTTTGTCTCGGTCAATGGCGCTATAATTTTGTGGTGAATGCTGGTGTTGAGGGTTTCTGGTTTGCCCAGTTGACAATGTGCAGTTCGTTGGTCTGTAACCTGGTATTTCTCTGGCGCTCAGCTCTGTGCTCAGGTAATTCACTTGTTCCCTGCTATAGTTCCTTGTTTGCTATTCGAGCTGTGTCTAACAATACTCGGCCCCTCCGTGGTCAGGGTTTCACTTCGTTTTGGTGAGTTGTGGACTCGGTTCACTTTCAGGTATGGCTCTCCCCTTTAGCCATACACGGCTTCGCTTCTTGCTAATTCGTTTTTAGCTTGACGGCTTCGTTTCTGGTTCGAGGGTTTTATTTTGGTAACAAACCCTAAGTTAACTCCTTTGTAATGGTTGCAGGTGACCGGTTCCGCAGCTCTCGCAAAGATTTCGGTCGATATTTCTCCCGGGTAGCTCTGTTCTTATCTTGGTTGATTTCGTGGCTCTTCAATTTGGCTGTGTCTGCTTGTGTCTGTAGTCTATATATTGGATGCTTCCGTGGCTCTCTGTTCTTGATGTAGTTACTTGCGTCTGTATGATTAATAGTTGTAGCATTTAATGTTTGGCTGTTCCAACCCGTAGCCATGGTGTGGAGGGTTGTTGTAGGTTCTGTTAGTTGATTGTTCGGTTCATCGAACCCTCGTCGCACAGTTCATTCATGTAATTTTAAATTCGACAAGCCTGCAATGTATTATACAGTGATATGTAATCTATGATTAAGTTTGATGTTGTTGCTTACCCGGTTTTGACTGTGGGTCGTTGTGTTCTTCGACACTGTTCGCTTCTTTCCGCCTGTTGCTCACTCTCGGTCTTGGCTTATCTTTAGACTTGTGGTATTTGGAATATCGGTCACTGTGTTTGCCTGCAACGATATTGGATATGCAATAATATATATGTGAACTTTTTGTGAGTCTTCGTCACTGTGTTTGCCTGCAACGAATTAATTGTACAGAAATCTATATAGAAATTTGTAATACAGAGGACTTATGTATTCCATTCGTATGTCTACTTGTGCACAGAATTTTAGATGAAGGAAATTTGATATATATTTCTCTAATTCTCTTTTCAAATTGCTTAGCTACTGAACCCCTCTGGGTTATTTTGTCTGTCCTTTTATACAATAGTTATAGGCAGTTAGATAACTGCAGATAGTTATTCCTTACAGTTTGTCAGATAGTTATTCTATTACAGTTTGCCTGGCAGTTACTATAAACTTACTTTACCTGTCTATTCATTTGTTTACTTTGTCTTCTTTGTTCCACAAGGGTTTGTTGTTTACATTGCTTATTGATATTAATATAATTCTAACAACTATAATTAAGACCTGTTGCTACAGTAAAGTAAAATAAATAAAAATTAACTAACAGAATCTAATGCTGTAGTTGACTTTGGAAGAAATTAAATAAAAAACGTAAGAAATCTGACAGACTTGCTGTCCTTTTGTCGAAATGTTCATCTTTCCCAATCTTCTTCAGAAACTTTGTTCGCCCTTTCTCGGTCTTCACCCTGTCAACCAGATGCTCCTGCATCAGGCTGTCGGGGTAAAAGAGAGATCTCATGGCTCCGTTCCATGAGTTCCTCCACCGAGTAGCCCGCCTTCCGAATCTGTGTCTCGTCGAGCCAGGAATTGTCCTCCATTGGATGGTCCTTCCACTTGACGAGATAACGCAGATACTCCTTCCTGCGCATTTTCTTGGCTACCTGTGTGCTAATGATTCCTTCGATTTCATGGGTCTTGACCGACGGTAGCTGTTTCTTCCAAAGACTGCTCTCGAACTGGGTGTCCCGTTGTGGCTGTACCATTCTTTCGTCTTCCACCTGGGCATGATATGGGAACAGGTCTGCCACGTTGAATATGGGTGATATACCTATATTAGGTGGCAGCTGAATTTCATATGCATTCGCTGAAAACTTGCGAAGAATTTATGGGCCGATTTTCTTAAACTTCAGTTTGTTATACGTACCCTTAGGAAACCGTTCCCGACGCAAATGCGCAAGGACTTCGTCTCCAATCTCAAAATGTACCTCACGTCGTTTTATGTCTGCATGATGCTTATATTTCTGCGTGTTGTCCTGTAATCTCAATTTAACTTTCTCGTCCAGTTCGCTCATTGCTTCGGCAAAATCTTCCCCGTCTGCACTCCTCCTTTCTAGCTGTCCTAAATCGCGTAATTCATGTACTCCCCGCGGATGCATACCATATAAGATTTGGAATGGGCTAATACCTTTGCTCCGATTAGGCGAATCGTTATAAGCGAATTCTGCCTGGGCAAGAGCTCGATCCCACAATCGGGAGTTTTCTCCTGTCAAGCTTCGCAACAAGTTGCCCAAACTCCTGTTCACTACCTATGTCTGTCCATCAGTCTGCGGGTGATACGCAGAACTGGAATTTAACTGTGTGCCCAACTTTTTCCACAGGGTGCGCCAAAAATGCCCTGTAAATTTTACATCCCTGTCTGAAACTATAGTTTTTGGTAAGCCATGTAATCAAACTACTTCTGTGAAGAAGAGATGTGCCACGTTTGTGGCGTTGCTCGTCTTCCGGCACGGAATGAAATGAGCCATTTTTGAAAATCTATCCACCACCACCATCACTGAATCATATCCCCGCTGCGTTCTAGGCAATGCTAGGAAAAAGTCAATGCTGACTGAATCCCACGACCTGCTTGGAACTGGTAGGGGCGTATATAACCCAGTATTCTGGCTGTGCCCTTTCGCTAGTTGGCAGATTTTACACCTGGTTACATATCTCTGTACGTCCCGACTCATTTTCGGCCAGTAATAAAAATGTCCTAGCTGTTCCAGTGTTTTATCAACGCCAAAATGTCCTGCTAAACCTCCACTATGTTTCTCTTTCACTAGATTTTCCCTCATCGAACAATCCGGAATACATAGCTGTCCACCTCGAAATAACAATCCTTCCTATAAATTAAAATCTAGCCATGGGATTGTATTCCTTAAGACAAGATTTTGGCATGCCTCAAAGGCTTCCCTGAAATCCGCGTCCATCTGGTACAAATCCTTCAAATACTCAAACCCCATCACCTGTATGCCGCTTTCCTGTAAGAGCAAGGATCTTCTGCTTAAAGCATCTGCCACTTTGTTGGCTTGCCCACTTATGTGCTTCAACACGAAAGCAAAACTTTGCAGGTACTCCACCCACATGGCGTGCTGATGGTTCAATTTGTGCTGTTGTGTTATGTACTGTAACGCAGAATTATCAGAGAACAAAACGAACTCATTACCTAGTAAGTAGTTCCTCCAATGCTTCAAGGCTTGAACCACTGCATAGAATTCTTTGTCGTATGTCGAATACTTCTGCCGACTTTCATTTAGTTTCTCACTAAAGAACGCCACTGGTCTGTCCTCTTGACTGAGTACAGCGCCAATAGTTGTCCCACTTGCATCACACCAAACCTGAAAAGGTTTGCTAAAATCGGGCAGCCTCAAGATTGGCCTCTCCGTTATTTTCCGCTTCAGAAGTTGAAAACTGTCTTCTGCTGCCTTAGTCCAGCAAAAAGGTTGGCTGGCCTTTTTGATGGTCTCTAGCATTGGCGCACAGATTTCACTAAAATTCTTAATGAACTTTCTATAAAAACTTGCTAAACCGTGAAAGCTACGTACCTCGAATAAACTCTTTGCTGACGGCCAACTCATGATTGTTGTAATCTTCTCTGGGTCCATTTTTAACTCATTCTCCGCCACTACGAAACCCAGATAAATTAACTCCTTCTGTAGGAAAGTGCATTTCTTCAAATTTATCAGCAGTTTGTTCTGCTGCAGCTTCTCGAATACTCTTCGAATATGTTGAAGGTGCTCTCTTTTCGCCCTGCTAAAAATTAAAATATCATCCAGATAGACTATCACAAATTTTCCAATAAATTCCTTTAACATTTCGTTCATTAGTCTCATAAAGGTACTTGGAGCGTTACTCAACCCAAATGGCATAACCAGTCATTCGTATAGTCCTTCATTGGTCTTGAAGGCTGTCTTCCATTCGTGTCCTTCTCTAATTCTGATCTGATGATACCCACTTTTCAGATCGATTTTTGTAAAATATGCTGCCCCACTAAGGCAGTCCATCATGTCATCCATCCTAGGCAAGGGAAACCTGTATCGGATGGTGATCTTGTTTATAGCCCGCGAATCTGTACACATTTTCCACTCTCCACCCTTCTTGGGCACAAGGACTGTAGGTACTGCACAGGGGCTTAAACTCTCTCTGATCAGTCCCTTATCTAACAACTCCTACACTTGTTTGCGTACTTCTTCATTTTCCTTTGGACTCATTCTATACGTTGCCTTGTTCGGTAAGCTTGCTCCTGGTATAAAATCAATGTGATGGTTGATGCTCCTTTTAGGAGGCAACTTATTAGGTAACTCATCAGCCGCAATGTCTTGAAATTCTTCTAATAGCTCTTGTATTTACTTAGGCAATTCTGATTTCTCTAGGTTCAGTAATACTGGCTTCATCCTCCTCACAACTGCAAAATTAATTTCAGTTTCATCAATCTGCTCTATGAACTGTTTTCCTCCCATTAACAATGCCTTTGTTCCACTTGATTCTGCTGAATCTTCCTCTTTGATGGGTATGAGTGTGTGTTTGACCCCATCCTTCGTAAACTTATAACAATTAGTTTTCCCATCGTGTGTCACCTTCCGGTCATACTGCCATGGTCTTCCGAGCAGTATGTGGCACACGTCCATGGGCATAATATCGCAGACCACTGTATCGTGGTACTTGCCAATGCAAAACTCTACCTCGCATTGTTCGTCAACCAACAGCTGGTGGCCTTTCTGCAACCACAACACCTTGTAAGGTGTGGGGTGCTTCAGCCGCTTCAACCCCAGTTTTTCCACCATCTCAGTGGCAACCAAGTTATCCATACCCCCGCTATCTATTATCACCTTGCAGCATTTCCCATGCAATTTACAGACTGTCCGAAACAGTGACTTCCGCTGTGTTGGTTCAACCACTTCCTTGGTTCTCTTTAACAGCACTTTATTCAAAAGCAATGCTTCTCCCGTTTCTGCCATATCTTCCACTTCCCGTGGTTGCGCTTCAGCTTCTTCAGGTTGAATCATAAATGTTCCTCTCTGACCTGTCTGCTCAACTTTTGGACATTCAAAGGATCGATGTCCCCATTTTTGACACCTGTAGCACTGGAAACTAGTCCCCCTTCC
>APFE030048934.1:0-10761 GCA_000404065.3 Pinus taeda | reverse complement strand
TGTGGTCCCTTACATGACATGGGTTAACCACCTTATTTATTACTTTGGCCCATATTATTACCTTGGGTACCTCCCTCGATACCCCATATTACCCCCCCTAGGTACATAACATTCTATGATAATTATAGATTCCATCTAATGTATAAGGAACGTTTTCCCAATACATTACATTATTTTTTCATTCCTCTATAACAATTTGTGAATCCTCATTCCCAATAATGTCTTTCCACATTTTTATGTATGATGTTATCCCTTCCTTTATTTCTTTTAAATAGACATCAATCTGTTTGTAAACTAAGAATATGGCTTCCCTATGGGAATTATAGGTTCACCTTCATCATCTATATTCCATAACTCAATTGGTTTTGAACACTTAATATCTCTAATTGATTCCTTGTACCTTAGTACTGGAACATCAATGAGTATAATAAATTGGAAGTATTGGATATTAAGATGTGCAACTAGTGGATTTCTTCCCTACTTAATGTATCCATTAAGGAAACTTCTGAAGTCATAGACCATGTTAATAAGTGTAGGTGGAAACACTCGATTTTCTTCAATTACGCGATATGTATCCATCATTTCAGGTAAAAAATAAATATCCTTACTTTTTAGATTGGAAGACATTCTTCCATAGGTTCCATCTATGTCTTCATGGGTGTGCCCCATAGGCAAGAACCCAACCTCAATAGTGATGAAGACACCAAGTTCAGTTAATAATGACAGAAACATCAAAAGATATCGATTCTTATTATCACTTGTTGCATTGTCCAATTGTAACAACAAATGTGGAGGAAGAGGTTTAAAATCAACATTTTGACTTTTTAAACTTCCATGATATATAAAATCATGCTTGTACCCTTGACATTTTGAGTAAATAGAGGTGTCAAGTAATGCATTGTAAGTGGCTTTCTTGAAATTCCACTTTCATAAAGTAGATCACTGTACATATCCATTTGTGGGCCTTCAAGGTCACTTAAGCACTTTGCAAGGGATGCAATAGTAAACTTTGATCCCATATGGACAAACGGTAGGGAGAAATGACCAAAACCTCCCACCTTATGCCCATGTGTAAGCATACCTCTCAATGACAAACCTAAATTTGTTCCTACAATAGATTTTGATTTGACACATAGCCTTGGGATTGAGGTCTTTGTTTTTTCCATTCTACCATGGATACTTCTCAAATACTCATTTGGAAACTACTCTCACATAATTCTATGGGCATAGTAGCAATATCTTCCACACATAACAATATTGTTATGTTTCTTCAACCTACCTCATTCCTTTTCTTCCAATTATTTTTTAGTTTCTAACTTCATTTATGCTTTCAACATAATACATTCACTGCATTTATTGAAGTTGGTGTTCTTTCAAAATGCAACATCTCGAAACTTAGTATTCCGTATCTTGCTCATTGTTGGTTGTGATATTGATGGTTAATTAAGGTTTTGAAGAGCCTCATTGATATCTTTTAACAGATAATTTTTTGTGTAAGTCGAAGGAAGTAATATTAAAGGAGAAGTTGTTCCATCTTCTTCAACTTGACATGTTTGGTTTGGTGAAAAATTTGAATTATCCATTACAATTTTCTGCAATATTTCTATGGCTGCCACTGTGCGAGCTTATGCTTTGCATGTGTTGGTGTTACCATGAATAGCTTTGATCTGTTCATTTTGGAAATAATTTTGGTAGTTATAGAATGTGCTTTGAGGAATTTTATCTATCTTATACCATGCTTTCTTACAGATAATATTCCCATTAAATCGCATGTCCTTTAATTTTCTAACAATAGGTGGTAGGCCATGGCCATTGCCATGGCCCTTTGACATGACTATGTTTGACATGAGTGACTTCAAGACAAATTCTCTAATACCATTTGCATTTATTTGTCTCATACCCCTTATTGCACCTGTAATGGCCTTCCTATCCACATGTTCAAGACAATCTTTTCTAGAACATACATCTGCTGCCAAAAGTAAAATTTATTTCTCTTCATCTATTTTTTCTGACATTTTGCAATTTTTTTGTATCCATAACTCATTTAATCCTTTTATATTGACTTGTTACATGCATATCAATTGAGTTTTTCTATTTTTCATTACAAAGGTACCCATCCCCTTTATTTAAGGGATTTGTGTCCTCTATAGCATCCCATATCACCATTTCTTTGGTTGGCTCCTTGAACTTTTCCTTGATCCTTAATATCACACGTTTCTTGTCCACCAACTTATTTATTAGCCATCTAACCAAATAGTGTATAGACTTATCCCCAATTCTACATATCTTAAAAATTCCATCTATCTCTTCTAGAAAAACACCAAGATCCATTTCACCTAGTGTTTCACCCTCAACAATGTCATCCTCGTGGACATTAACTAGCATTCCTTTGGCTATGCACATGCTTGTTCCCATGCATTCATGGGTAAGAGAAACCTTTGCACATATGGATCTAACCCTATCATGGGGAAGATTTATGGCATGAGCATGACAGTGAGGCTCCAAATCTGATTCTGGCCAAATTTCATAAGCTTCTAATGCACCCCCAAGTGTATGCTCAAATCCTGTTGGATGTGGTAGAGGAGCATTATGTTTTAACAACTTTTAAATTTTAACCGCTATGCATCCTTTCTTTACCATCTTTCCATGCACTTTATGCCTAAGATTTGTATTGAATATGGAGCCCTCGCTCACCTGCACTACATGTTGCGGGAGATTTACCTTGTATCCAATAGAAAATGTAGAAGAAACATTGTACCTATAAACAAATGTAAATAAGGTTAATATTTACTAAAAAAAGAACATTTATTATAGTTTAAATAATATATAACACATGCTTCAATATTTTGGTTTACCTATGTGGTGTCCCAAATCCACAATCTTCCTTGGATGTATGTCCCCTTCATTAACATCGTCATCATTCAAATGTGGTTGAGTGACATCAATTATCAAAATTGCAACATGACAAGAATTAACCCTTTCTCCAACATAATAAGTTCCAAACTTTGCAAATTCAACCCTTCCTAGCCCAATGACTTGATCATTAATAAGGAGATCAACATAGTTCACTTTTACCAAAATTATATTTTCCATTGTAGCTTGTATCAATTCTATAACAACAATTAAATCGTAACTTGTAATTAAAAGGATGAACCATGTAAATTGTGACTTTATATCTTCCCAAAAACACACAACTTATGAAAAAGTAATATAGATGCAAAAATTAAAATATTATGGTAGTCATATTGTATGTCATGAAACATTGTTTCCTCAAATGAAATCTAGCAATCAATATCATTCCTTCTACTACAAACATATGCATATTGCTAGAAGCAACATTACATGGTCAAATAAATCTAGCACATGCTAGATTTCCTTCCAGCACAAACACAAACACGTTGCCAATAATAATATTCTAAGGCGAAGGAAATCCAACACATGCCAAATTTCCTTCTAACATAAATAGAAGCATATTGCTCACAAAACATTTCAAATTAAAAGAAATCTTACACATTCTAGAGTTTATTGTAGCACAAACACAATCACATTTCCAATAATAACATCACAATGTAAAATAAATTTAACGCATTCTAGATTTACATGTAGCATAAATACAAGCATACTACCAAAAACAACATGTCATGCCAGAAGAGCTCTAGTGCATGCTATATTTCCTTATAACACAAAAAAATCACATTACCAAGGTGAAGGAGATCTAACACATGTTAGATTTCCTTCTATAATAAACAACCAAATTGAAAACAACAATATTGCATAGCAAAATAAATCTAGCACAACTTCTAGCCCAAACACAAACACAACATTTCCAATAACATTGCCAAGGTGATGGAAATCTAACACTTGCTATATTTCCTTTTATGATAAACAATCAAATTGACAACAAAAATATTGCAAAGAAAAAGAAATCTAGCATATTTTCTAGCCCAAACACAAGGACATATCCAATAAAAATATTGCAAGGTGAAAGAAATTTAATGCATGTTAGCTTTACATGTGGGACAAATACAATCATACTACTAACAACAACATTACATGCCAAAAGAAATATATTGTGTGTTATGTTTATTTTTAAAACAAATCAACAAAGTGTATTGGTGATTCTCTATTGTGAAGACCCATATGAAAAGTGGTGCAATGCTAATAAGACCAATGCAGCTACTATGAGGATACCCACTCAACTTTTCCTTTATCCTACAAAAAACTCGGTGTGAAATCCTTTTTTTACCAAGTGTTTGCTTGTAAAAGCGGAAAGTAATGAATAATTTTTCCTGCTAGAATAGATTTCTTTGGGGAAAACAAGGTGGAAAACATGAAGCCTCATCTCCTTACCAAGAAAGTAAGGCTAACTAGGGTTGATTGATATCCATGCCCGATGAACTATATTAGTGGTAAAATTTGTTTTTTGCACTATGATTGGTAATGTAGCTTGAAAGACACACGTCCTATCTTCTTCATAATGTTAGCAATTACACATCCATGACACCTCTGGTTCTTCCAACTTCTATGACATAATCAATGTGGTTGAAGCCTTCAATATTTCTCAATCGAATGTTAGAAGAATGTGGCAGGCTTAAAAGTTAATGTCCAAGGAGTTACTCACCTTTGTCACAAGTTAACCAACTAGTTTTCCTATTCTAGATTACTCTCAAGATTTCCTTAGATACCACAAATAAAAGAAGATATTGTAAATACAATCTCTCTCTATTTCTAAAGGAGAACAATCTTTGTTTAATGATAAAAGATATTTTTTTGTTATTTTTGGAACAGTTGCCTTGAGACCAGAGAAATCATAATACACGAAGAGTCTATATACTCTCAAAATATTCCAAGATCACATAATCACAATTGAGCCTCAACAACTATACAGTTATGAGGCAGCCTAACCCATATTCATGTAATCAGTTTTCCTTTAGATGATTAGGTAATAGACAACTATATAGACAAATATGCATTCTATTGACAGGAATCTATATACCCCTATCAAGGTCTTACAAGGAAGGGAACATTTGTACCAGGAACATCCACCTAAAGAAATCAATTCCTACTGGCTCAACCAACAGAGGACATTGTGCAATCTGTAGGTACCAAGCAATATTCCCACACAGCAGTGTCCACGTTTTGCTAGCATCTAATTAAAAAATGTTTCATTTCTCCCCATGTAGGTTGACCATACAAATGTAAAGTTTCACTGTTTAAAATTTTAGGGCCTCCTTTGTAAAACCATGCATGTCATATTTAATGACTATGGCATACTTTGAGGTAGATTTAGTAATAAATTTTGTGCATCAATGGAGTTTTGGCATTTTCTGTCTAAGTTAAGGTACCAACACCACAACTATTATGAATGACCTAGTCAAGTCTCAAGAGAGAGCCTCTTTTGTCTCCTCTCTATATCAATCCATGAAATGGTGGAGAGCCTAACAACCTTCTCTTCTAATCACTCAAGCTAGACCAAATTTACAAGATATATTCCTACCTAACCAAAAATTTTCCATGTTTTTGCTTCCTCATAAAAAGATATCAGTTTAGGGGATACCCTAATGCAAAATGTACCTCTCGACAAACTATGTTAACACCTTGTTTTAGGAGATTAACCCACTGACCATTGTTTTGTGGTGACTTTCCAAACCCAATAGCTCCTCCATAAGATTACTCTCGTATTGAATCTAAAACCATTTAACTATGATTAATTGGTAGCACATGCAATTTGTAAGGAAGGGTAACAATTTTAGGTTTGCACCATTTAGTCAGGTTTATAGCCTAAATGGAAGTTTCATTCTCCGAATTAAAATATCTTTGACATATATGAAATAACCGACCTAGTCCATTTTTATGTCACTACTACAACAATCCATGAAATTTGCATACTAGGTCTAAAATCAATGCTTAACTTCGCTTCCACAGTAATGTTCCACATTTGATTGGACTTCCCAAAAGATTGCATTGTGTTTATATAATGCTTCATGCGTCCCTAGTAAAAACTAAAGGCTAGTTTCCAAATGTGTTTGTCAGATGTTTCTTATGAATGCACATATAAAATAGGTGTATTTCATATATTCTCATTACAATATTTAATGCTAAATCTAACTCTTCAATGGTCCATGGATTGATTTTTAACTCATTGAGGTATCTCTTACAATGGGCTAGTATCTTGAGAACTGAGGAATCAGATGAACTTGCAGCTGGTTTTATCTCTCTAGAGGTAGTACTACTGTATTCTAGTTGTGTAAGTGTCATTTAATGAGGTTGCAACTTTTCACATATTACAAAAATATGTCAATATATGGAAGTATCTTCTTTGTGCTAGGGGGTAGAGGAAGTAAACATTCATTAGCATCAAAAGACACAAGGTACAATAGACAATGAATATGACCATTTTTTCTATCTTACTGATGTAGATACCCAGTTGTTGCCACAAAAGTTCAACAGCTAAATTTATACTCGTGATTATAATAAAACTTTCATCATGATATCTATAAGTTGGTATCTAATCATCCTTTCCCTCGTTAAGTGAGGAAGAAAGAGAGCACAACCCCTGAAGTACCATGAGAAATGTAGCACTAGAAATTTAACTTGAAAGAAGCATGACTTCTACCTCAACAAAAACACTAGAGTTCGTTCACTGCAACCTTGCTCAACCTTTTTTTATAGGATTTGGCATTTTGGTTATGAAAATATGTCAACAGGGAGGTGTGAGTTTCACTAAATTAATCAATACATCTACATCATGAGAATATACAAGGTCTGACAACCCTTCACATGCCAACAAGGATTATAACAATATAACCTCTCTTCAAGGAATCCTGAGTAGCATTGTTCATAAAATTCCATTTCTCACCTGAACACAAGCACAAAACCGAATCATTTATGTGGTGTACACTTGTGCTGAAGAAGCCATAAATTCACATAAATATGTACCCTAAATAGATGTGCTAATACCTTTCGTTCATCCAATGAAGGTGAGTTGGCCCTCAGAGTTGTTTTGAGATTGCATGAAGAGAAGGTTGGTACTTTACCTCTGAATTTAGGATCATTCAGCCTATTTGGAAAGGAGAAAAATTAAAGAGGCATAGGAATGAGTTTGCATATTGGGTTTTGTTGTTTAGAATGATCAGGTGATATGTGTTCTCCAAACATAAGTAGAAGAAGGTTTGTTTGACAGACTAATTTTAATAAATTCACAAGGTATTATTTTTGTCTATTAGGAATCACATTGTCACGTGCTTGAGAATAGATAATAGGACAGTCAAATGGATAAGCAAGTCTAATTTATAGAAAATCGCCTAGAATCTCAATCAAATCTAACACAAGGTACAGTAGACAATGAAGATGACCATTTTTTCTATCTTACTGATGTAGAGACCCAATTTATGCAATAGAAGTTCAACATCTAAATTTAGACTCGTGATTATAATAACACTTTCATCATCATATATATAAGTTGGTACCTAATCATCCTTTCCCTCGTTAAGTGAGGAAGAAAGAGAGCACAAGTCTTCAAGTACCCTGAGAAATGTAGCACTAGAAATTTGACTTGAAAGAAGCATGGCTTCTACCTCAGAAAAAACACTGGAGTTCACTCATCGAAACCTTTCTCAACCTTTTTTTATAGCATTTGGAAATTTGGTAATGAAAATATGTTCCAATTTCACTAATTTAATCAATACACCTACATCATGAGAATATACAAGGTCTGAAAAACCTTCACATGCCAACAAGGATTATAATAATCTAAACTTTGTTCAAGGAACATTAAGCAGCATTGTTCATAAAATGCCATTTCTCACCTCAGCACAAGCACAAAACCAAATCATCATTGTGGTGTACACTTGTGGTGAAGAATCCACAAATGAACATAAATATGCACCCTAAATAGATGTGCTAATACCTTTTGTTCATCCAATGAAGGTGGGTTGGCCCTCAGAGTTGTTTTGAGATTGCATGAAGAGAAGGTTGGTACTTTGCCTCTGAATTTAGGATCATTCAACCTATTTGGAAAGCATAAATATTAAATAGGTATACGAATGAGCTTGGCTATTGGGTTTTGATGTTTAGAACGATAAGTTGATATGTGTTCCCCAAAACATAAGTAGAAGAAGGCTTGTCTGGGAGACTCATTTTAATAAATTCACAAGGTATTATTTCCATCCATTAGGAATCACATCCTATGGTGCTTGAGAATAAATAATAGCACAATCAACTGGATAAGTAGGTCTAATTTACAGAATCTCACTCAAATCTACTAGTATCATGTCTATGATTTAAATAATGAATGGAGAAGCCTTACACTCCCATTCATTTAACATAAAAATGACTAAGATGGTTAGAGGATAATACCACATTACTCTCAAGCCATATGTGTCCTATTGATAAAATTTGTATACCCTGATTAAGGTCTTGCAATGCAAGGGAATCAATTGAGAAGATTTTGTATACTCCACACAAAATATTCCATGTCCTCATATTTGCAGTTGAGCCTCAACAACTGTACATTTGTGAGGCATTTAAACTTGTATTCTTGTAACTTTGTCTTTTCTTCAAATGATTAGATAATAAGAATCTATACAAAGTCAAACAACCTCTGCATTCCAATAAGAAGACTCTATATCCCCCTCTCCAAGTCTTCCAAGGAAAGGACATACATTGAGAAGAGTTTATATACTCTCAAAGCCTTCCAAGATCACATAATCACAATTGAGACTCAACAACTAAAAAATTACAAGGCAGACTAACCCATATTCTTGTACTCTTTTTTCCTACATGACAAAGTGATAAATAGAGGAAATGAAGATTTTTTGAATATTTCCACCACTGATACAACCCATATGCGGTTCTAGGTAGGTAGAAACCATGTTTCTACCCCAAAAGATCAACCATATGAAATCTATGATGAAGATCATGTTTTCCTTGCTGATAATTTAAATCCTGAATACACTTTTGAGGTCACGGAAATGTAGTTCAATAAACTAATCCTATTTTCACATACACTGAAAGTAAGGGAGCTCTAGACTTTCATGGTAATACACTTGGAACCTCAACATTTCATTGTGAGTTTGAGTAGGAATAATATAACCCCCATGTTGCACTTTGATGTTGATCATGATCATGTAAGAAATAAATGGAAGTAATCATGGTTTCCTAGAGTTTGAGGTCAATAAACTTTTTCAATGCCAGCAAAACAATAATGTGACCATTATGATTATATGAGTGAAGAAACAATTAATTTTATAGTTCAATCCTAAAAGATCATATATCATGGAATCCAACAGTCTTGCTATTTTTTATGCCTACAATCTGAATTTATTCCTCAAGCTAGATGGGATAGTGAAGTCTCTTCATTTTAATGTCAATAATCATCTAGAAGACAAATTTATTGACATATGTGATGGATATTCCTTGGTAGAAAAACAAAGGGTATGTTATAAACACACAACTATTGAATATTTTAGTCATACAAATCCATTTCCACCTATAGATAGCTCTATTGTTGATGAACAAAGTTGGACAACCCGAGAAGATTAATTAAACCTATAATGAAACCCTCGATGACATATACAACTATAGTGTTCAGAATGAAAATAATGTTAAGAAAATCATTGTTGAAGAATACGGGCTTGACCAAATAAAAAATTTCTCTCTAGACCACATCAAACGCAAATATGTTCTCTTCTCCATGAACACATTGTGTACAATCATTCATGCACTTGATTTTAAAAAGGAAATGTAGACAACAAACCTCTAACACATATACACAGAAAGTTTCCCCTGGATCCCAAAACTGGGACTACCAACTTGATTTTTCATTATGTTCCTTTCAATGTTAAAATATATATTTATACATGCCAAAGAATAAAATACCATGGACCGAAAACCATTGCGTCCAAAAAACATGTGCGAAAATCATGCACAAAATCATAGGTGGGTCCGCCCAACCTAACGTAGGGTGCAAAATCAAAATTTTCTGGGCCGCTACCCAGGACCCCATAAAGTGGGGTTACGGGTGCCTTTCAAACCCCATGTTAACTACGTGGAAAGAATATAACACAACCCAACATTCTCCCACTTGTTCATTTCTTTCCACAGGTGGCCACAAGAGAGCTTAGTCATTTTCTTAGCCCTGAAATTCCCATTGTCTCTCTACACCAAGAGAACTTCTCAAAGCTCATAGATTTTGTCAATGCATCTATGGTATTCTTAAAAGTGTCCACCTTTACCAGCAACACCTTTTTGTCTTCTATCATATCCCTCACAAAGTGATACTGAACATTAATGTGCTTTGTGTTTGAATGATATGCAAGGTTCTTTGCCAAGAAAATTGCACTCTGGCTGTCACAGTCTATCCTTATAGCTTCTTGTACTAACCCCATACTTCAACATAATCTCTGCAACCAAACTACTTCCTTACTTGCATGAGTGGCTTCCATGTATTCTACCTGTCATGCGGAAAGAGTTATTTTTGCGGACAAACCTAACCTCCCTAGGATTCTAATACTCTCTAGTGACAAACAAACCAAACAAGAGCAATCCTTCTCTAAACATACATTATTCTATGAGAAACCAAGTGTTTTCCGATCTTACCTTAGGTCCAATGCTTGTTGTAGCAGTACAGCCTTGCTGATCCGGATGAGCTCCTCCTTCACTTTAAGACCTGCATACACTAACAAGACAAACGATTACATAACACCTGAATATTTCATAAACAAAGCATATTCATCACATAGACCAAGGAGTACATGAAAT